>JAVJGJ010000060.1:62873283-62915589 GCA_035590215.1 Microhierax caerulescens | reverse complement strand
GTGTGCGCGTTCCTCCTGGGCGGGGAGGGCCTGCCCGTCCCCCGCCGGCGCTCCGCCAAGCCGAGGTGAAACCGGCCGCGCCGCTGCCCCCGCGCCGCTCTCCTCAGGCGCAGGAGCGGCGGCGGGAAGGACGCGGGCTCGGAGGCGGCTCCTCCCCCGCCGGGCGGGCCCCTGAGGCGGCCCGGGGGACCCGGGGGCGGGAGCGGCGCGGCGGGCCCGGGCGGTACCTGCAGTGAGGGCGCTCGGCCCCCCGGGGCGGTGAGGGCCGCTCCCGGCGCTGGGTCTATCTCCCTTCAGCACACCCCCCAGCCCCTCGGGTGATAAGGGTGGCAGGCGGGCCCCTTCAACGGTAACTGTCGCCGGTGTCCCCTCGGGAGCTTCTCTGGCGGGCGGGCGGCCGTCGGTCTTGCCTTGCCTGAGGTAGATCGGGTGACTTCGGCCGTGAGCTCGCTGTGAGCCCCTGTAACCTGCCAGCGGCGCCGGTGCGGGGCAGAAAGCCCCGTCCCCCTTCCCGAGACTGCCCCTCGAGCTCTGGAGCAGGGAGACCGTGGAAATGTGCTTCTGTGTCTGTTTGTTTTAAAACTTTCAGGAAGTCGAGGTTAGAAATTGGCTACGTTGTTTATACTACAAGTGTCAAAACACTAAGCGTTGGTTCAGCAACAATAGCACTGCTAGTTAATTTCATCGGTTTGCTTTCCCTGAATTGGAATAAATCTGAAATGCTTGTCTGCTTGAAGTATAGGGAATATGTACAGAATATCATGCTTTTTCAGTGTATATATATAAATCCTGTTAGCGTTTCAACTGTGTAGTGTGTCTTTAAGTGATCTGTAGTATCTCTTGTGGGGTTCAAATGCTGTCTGTCACATTATGCTTTATATGAAAGAGGAAAGCTACATGATAATGTTGCAGTGTCTTACTTAATGCTTCACTGTAATGTGCACGGGTAAAATTCTGCTGTGGGTACGTCCTATGTGGCCATAATATTATGTGTGAGTTGTGTTCCATTCCCTCTAATTCCACTGCTGCCCCCAAATGCACTTTTACGCATTCCTGCCATCAACACACTTTTGAGCGCTTCCTTTTCATGCTCATGACTCTGCATGTCCTTTGTTTCCAGCCTTCTGCTATGACACAGAGAGATGCCAGGACAGCAGAAGCAGAGAGGTCTGCTGTCCTGGCCCTTCCAGTGTATTGTATAACTGGATTTATGTAGCTCTTCTGCAGCCTTGGAAATCCTAAAGTTTTCTAAGATTCTGCTTGATACCACGCCCTTCCTCCCTTGGGAGAGAAAGGAAAAGTTTAATCTGTACAAGGCTGTTGAAGGCCCTTCATACCTGAAGGGATACTGAGGTGTGTTGCCACCAGATGTTTTGTAAGATGACAGGTTTATCTGCCCATAGCAGTGGGCCTGTGCCTTAGTGATTCAGATTGCTCTAACTGTATCTTTCCATCCTCTGGCAGTAGCTTGTGTTCTTTACAGGCTTTCTTTGTTCAAAGAAGATCAGATAACTTGGCTAACAACCTGGAAAGAAAATTGTTGTTTAGATAAAGGCAAAGTTTTACAGAAGGATTAGAATTGCAAAAAGAGCATGTTTGAGGATGGTGTAAGGGAAAAGACAGCATGAAAGCTACTCATTGATCTGGTAGGCATAAAGGTTCAGTTGAGAGAATTTTTAATTCAAAGACACAACTGATCTGCACCAAACACTTTTTATAAGGCCTCTTGAATCTAGCCCAGAGGCATGTTAAAAGATGCTTCCATCCTTTTGGTTTGTCTCCCGTCAGGCAGGCAGACTACTTAGCTCCATCACTAGCCTTAAATCTGTACAAAAATTTCTACTTACTGGTTTTGAAATAAACCACTGAAGGACTGTTCTCTAGGTCTGTATAACATTAGAATTGTACCAGAGGGATCAGTAAATGTCTGGCTCAAATTGGGAGTTCTAGGGTATTAGGGAGAAATGGCTGGAACTTGAAAACTTGCTTGACAGATGCTTAAAAGTCAATGCTGTTTTTCTTGACTTATAGAGAAGATGGAAGAGGAAGGCTGTAGCTTTGAGGTCTTCAGTCTAAAGGTTAAATTTCTCAGATGGGTGTGGATCTAACATGGGAAAGGTGGAAGCAGGAAGGAAAGGACAGAGGACATGAGTTGTTGAGAGTGTACTTAGTATTTCATCCTAGTGAGGGATTTGGTTGCCTGAACTTAGATTCCCAGTATCACTTTAGATACCCTATATTGCTATGGTTGCCTGTGCAGAAGGACATAAGGCTCTTCTAGGTGTTTTGCCATATTTATTGGCCTCGTGTCAAAGTCACAGATACCCTAGGGTGGTTTTGCTGCCTGTACCACAGCCTGGGAGCTGTTTCAGGAAAATGGAAAAAAACAAACCCAAAACAACTATCATGGTGAACTAACATTTAGTTTTGTAAGAAGTTCTGTTCACCTTAACTTACTCAGTTAAGCACAAGGAATGTATGAAGCTATAAGAAAGATGCTGTAAGTCAGTGTCTTTGTCAAAACAATGATGGGAAACTAGTGAAGTAGCAGGGGAATGAACTCCATAGCAGAATAGGTGTATTTGAAGGGTCAGAAATGTTGTCTGCATAAGTAAAATGAGAGGTTATTTAGCATTTGCATGTCTGATGCAAAAGGATCTGATAAGAAGTAATTCCGCTAGGTCGAGTGGAAAATGATTAGAGATAAGCCTAAACTGTCAGAACAGGAAGAAAGGGATTTTTGAAGCTTTATGGAAGATGACAGGACTTGTTCATGGACTTAAAGACAGGGGAAGAGGAAAGAAAGAAATCAAGCACGACCCCCAAGTCTACAAGACTGATAAAATGGAAGATACTGGCATGCTGAAGGAAGGAGAAAGTATGCAGTGTTGTAAAGGAAAAGATTTAAGCATACCATTGGTTGGCTGAGGCATTTTTAAGTTAAAGATAAACTTGCATGGCATACTGCTGTAACTGAACTGTAAAGTTCTGGGATGACAGGATCTCGTGTGTACTTCATGTCTGTGGCAAGCGATGCATCTGTTTCTGCATGGCTTGTTATTTGACTTCATATTAAATGGAAAGCTCTGCTTCCTGAGGGTGAACTCAGTCTTAAATATGAACAAAGTCTTACTCTGTGTTGGTTTGTGTTCTTTCTGTTTGCATTCAGTTTGCTCCTATCTTTCAGATTCCTGAATGGAGGTTCATAGCATAGTTGAAAGTACTTGGGTTTTTTTTTTCGCTTGCCTGATGTATGACACTAGTGAAGAATAGGACTTTGATTTAAATGTAATTGGGTCACTTCATTAGTGAGTTTTGTCCCTTTCAGTACAGTAAACTGCAGGCCTACTCCTTTTTTTCTATGGTTAATTAGTAAACTAAGGCATGTGTGGAATTTATAGAAAAAAAAATGAAACAGAAAATAAACTCCCTAAACTTAAGAATCACTGTGAAAAGAACAACTTGGGAATTGCTAACTGTTTTTTTAGATTTTACAGCAGTTTTCAAAAAAGCTATTTGAGAAGTCTAGTCAATGCATGGTTCAAATCATGGGAAGAACTGTTTTTCTGATTCACAAGGATCAGAAACTCCTTGTTTTGTCTGCCTGTATGGAAAAAGCAGAAAGTAAAATAGTAGTGTTGCATACAAAGTTAGTGGAGATTTCTTTCCTCCTGGAGAGGAATTGCATACTGCAAACTGTGTTGTGTGATACCCGGATCCATTTGCCCAGACATGAGTCTTGAGTCAGTTTGAATGATGAAGTGCAAATGCCACCATAAACATTGGCACAGGTGACCCTTGGCTGAGTGAAGTGGCTGAATGCAGTTGCCCTGAAGGTTTTAGAATTCTGCTACTTGGTACAGGTGTGCTGTTGGCTTTTAATAACAGAAGGCCGCAGGGAGAGACAATGCTTAGTGTGTATGATCACCTCTCTTTCTTCATACACTTGCAAATAAAATCTAAACATTTTTAATTTTGAAGCTAAAATTTTGAAGAATTTATTTAAATATTTATAGTGGGGTGATAAATAGAAGATGATATGCTTTTCAGATCAGTAATATTGAACTTATCTTTAAGTACTTTTCTGCTGTAATTCAGTGCGTTTCTTTTCCTAATTCCATTTAATAAATGAACATGACCTATTGGCTTTCTTATTGCAAAATGATTATGGGAAAGTAAGAATAAAATGACCTTTTAAAAAAATAATAACTAGGACTGGGTTCCCCCCCCCCCCTTCATATGGGACACTGGGGTTTCTGCCTGTCTGGACCTCTTGGCTTCAATATTTATTTATTTATTTCTGGAAGGAGTTAGGTTTCCAGCTGCATTGAAATCTAATAGGATTTGGGAATCTAATTCTCTTAAGCTCTTCTGAAAGTTCAAACCTTTTAAGAGGTGTTTTATTTCAGTTGATTATTCTGGATAGCATCAACTCATTTGAACAAGATCTTTAAGCAGGAAAGCCAATCATCGGAGTAAGATTTTGGATGTAAATGCAGTATTAAACACTGTTTGGTCTTCCTATCACTAGAGGCATTAGGCAGGCAAACATCATTACAGGGTATGCTAGCCAGCATACTCTGTGAAACACCTTCGTTTATTTGGTCCCTATGAATAGGAGGAGGAGTGTGACAGATGTACAGGAAGCACTTTAAACAGCAGAAAAAACGACTAATTCTCCCTTTCCCCTCTAGGTCTTTAATTTGTTTTGATTGTTTTGCTGACATTTTTCTGCGAATTGAAGTTAGGATGAGTGTTCTGTGGCTTTTTAGGTGCTTTTTTCATGCTTTTAAGCCATGCAGTTGGCATTGATGTGTTACTGAAATAATAACTTAATGCTCAGAGGTAATTTCAACTAGCTAAGTACTTAGCTAAACCTTGTAACTATCTTAACTTGAAATCATAATATTTTAGAGTACTTAAACCTTCCTCTTTCTGAAGTCTTTTAAGGCTGAAATATCAAAGACCACAGCACATGCTCATTGTCTTGCACTACCTCTATTTGGCATTTCGGTTGTTAACAAGGACCGATTATATTAAAAAGCTAAGAGTAGGAAGCAGTCAAATAGCATTAGTTTCAAGGAAAACTTTCTACAAGCTGAAGTGCTCCAGGGGAATGGACTTGCTTCTACCAATGAAGCCAATTTTCTCTGCTAGCCTGAGCAATTGATAATGTGCTACCTTGTTGGACTTAAAGCTTTGGAGGGGAATTGCTTATATATATTTGGAGGGGTTGGCAATATAGTGAGGAGAACTTTAGGTGAAGAGAAGACCCAAAGTTAACAGTGTGTGAGCTGAGGTCAGATATCCTGAACCTCCTTAAGCATGCTTCGAGGAATCTGGAGGACATAGGCACAGTCAGAGAGTTAAGACTTTGAAAGTTGTCTGTTTCTACTCAGACAACCATCCCTCTGTACTGTGTTTTATGAAACATGCCACAAAGAAAATACGAAATACTTTTGCAAGGTCTGTGCAACCCCTATTGCTTTCATTGTTATACATTTCAGGGGGGAATACAGTGTTCAGGATAGCTTGACTTCAGTGGGTCCTTGGGCATAAGGAACAGCCGCTGAGGAAACTTACAGAAACTGATGGTAGTTTTAGAGTTAGTATAGTTAAGTTGCTGACGTCGGCCTACTGAGCACTTAAAAATCGGGTAAAGTGATAATTTTCATCCCATGAGAATGTACCTCCATGCTGCAGACAAGTGTAGTGACCAGCTAGGTGAGGGTATGCAGAATGCCATGTAATGAACCAGTTTACCTTGTGAACATTCCCCAGGGGAAGTTTTTAAAGTATTGCCCCACCTACTACAGCATTTCAAACATTAAGTAACATTTTTCAGGCTCTGAACCTTCCCTTTTTTACCAGTTGATGATAATAAAGATTCATCTCTGAATTTGAAAGACAGATTAGATGTTTGCTTCATATGCATTTTCCTTAAATATTGTGAGGTTGCCTCAGAAGACTTTGCTTAATTTTAGTGGAAACTAATAAAATCTTTGTGGGCTTTCATATACTGTGCTGTATATGCGCAGCTAGAAAAATTCCTATACATTTTCAGACAGTTAAGTAATTCAAAGAAACAATATCCTTGTAATATAGTTTTACTTTAAATGGAACAACTGAAAACCTCGTATGTAGTGTTCAGGTTAAACCGATGCTTTTTGATCAGGTCATTGCAGTGTACTAACAAGTTATGAACACCTATTTGGAACACTTAAATGTGTTTCAGGCTATGTGTTTTATAAATGTAATAGCTTTTATATGGGGGTTAAGATATTAAAAATAAATTCTTACATGTTTATATAATAGTGACAATAACAAACTAATTTTTTTTTCGTAAAACTTAATGTTACCTGTTGTATGATTAGTACTTTCTGTGGAAACTGGGCCCTTGAAAAGATGATTTTTTTTTTGGTCTGGACTTGGAAATTGTGCATAACAAACTGTTGAATCTGGGGGTTAAATTTCAAACTAAGCTAGTGTTGCCTTGCTCTGATACTCACTGTTGGTTTGCACATCCTGCAGCAAACTCATCAGTCCCATTCTGTCTTTGTTCCAAGAGAAACACTGGGGAAAGCAAGTAGTTGGCTGAGCTTTATTTAGTCTGGAATGTTAGCCAACGGTAACAAAACTTCTTATGCACAGAATCCTCTATGAGTGTGCAGTAAGATGTTCATCCTTAAGAGTCTGTGTATGTGGTAAGCCTGAGAGTTTTGAGAGAGGTTATACGTTTTTCTGTTGGTTTTAGTGTAACAAGTTTTTTTTCTCAAAAACCTAAAAAAACAACCCCAACTGACCAGCCCCAAACCTCAAAAACTCAGGAGTAATGGTTATCCAAACTAATTTGCTCTACTCCCCACAAGATGGCAGCGTGACACTACAATAAGACACTAAATGTGCTTTTTCCTGTGGGTGGAAGATGAATAAAAATGTTATGTTGAAGATGTTGCTAGTGAGCAGATTAGCATGTGTCATTTTGGATGATATGTGAAAGCAAAACTTAAAGATGTAAAACAAATAATGATCAATAAATACTGGTTTCATATGTGTACTGCAAAACCGATGGCACTGAACTGGACTTTTCTGGAATCAACCGCAAAAATTGTAAACAGTGATGTATCACTGGTAAAGGTTAAAAGATGCGCCTAAGGCCAAGATACCACTTATAAATCACAAAAGTTGGGATAAACTTCTGGCCTAGTGGAATCAATGTGCAACTAGCTACTGATTTCTGCAGAGTGAGGAATCTGAATCTTCATTATTTTAATTTTACTGTAGATTTTGTGATATTGCAGAGCTCTCTTCAAACTTCAGTGCCCATCTGTAAACAAAGTGAAGACTATGGTGTTTCACTGCTATAAGCCTATGTTAACTTTTTTCAAGTATTGGCAGCAATGAGAACTACAGCAAAGCATTAAAACTTAGATACATACTTCAGAACAAACTAAATATTTTGTTGTCAGATTTCCAAGTTAAAGAATAGTATATATTATACATTTAAAATCAAATATGTAGTCATAGTAGTTGCAATAGGCATGCTCCAGCCTTAATGTTTATAGGCAAAAAATGCTTTGTCTGCAGAGGCAGATCTGAGAAGTTGATGTAACTTCTGTAAGCAAAGATTATATCTGGATAAAGAACAGTTTTTCATTAGTGTGTTTCATCAGTTCTGCTTAGTGACCAGTGTTCATACTCAAATCCATGTTAAATTTTCATAATGCAAAGGGTAATTATGTAGTAAGAATAAAATTCTAATATAAAAAAACAAAGCGTACGTTTTGATTGTAATATATGTGTTTCCGTGGCAGTGTTCTAGAAAGGAAAATGAAAACTGATTCTGGTTATTTCTGTGCTGAACTTCTGAGAGCTTTGCCTGTTAAGTAATGATACTACAAATTTTTCCCTTAACTGTAGCTCAGTTCCTGTGACACTACCTTGGATGTCCTTTTTATACTTGTAAACATGCTATCTTATGCTTGCTACTTTCCTATTTCAAGCGAGCATGGTGGGAGACACTCAAAATCATACCACTGAGACTGGAAGACCTAAGTTGTCAGAAGATTAACTTTGACATTTTCTCTGAAAAATAGGTATGTTAACCTAAACTACTCAGACTGGTCTAAGTATTGTGATTAGGGTTGTTATAAATTAAAAGTGCTAAAAAAGCTAAAGCAAGTAGGAAAAAACCTACTGGAAGTCTTGAAAATCAATATTGCTGTGAATGGAGAGAACTGACAATAGTTCCATTACAGGGATGCCTCTAAGTATTTTCAAGTGTCTGCATCTTGATCATAAAAACCTTAAATCTGTTCTGCTTCAACTGGAGTTGAAAATATGTAATTAACTTTTTCCCCTCTGAGGAGATGGATTGGCATTTGCTGCCTGTGGAAACAATCACTGATCCTGGTGATGGATAAAATAAATCAATACCATTTTTATAATTGGAAGCTCTTGCTCTCTGATGCCTGATTGTCATTTGTGCAAGAAAGTACTAAATATCAATTGTTATAAAATACTAGTTTCTGTACTGAAAATCTGTAGTACAGGTCAACTGCTTTGGTTGTGTTGAAAGTTGAATAGCTGCAGGGTAAGTACCTGCCCTTTATCCTGCAGAATGTCTTGTCCTGGGGCTCATTACAATTAAATATCATTTCACCAACATATGAAACATGTAAGGTTTCAATTGTCTATAGTGGTGATTTTCTGATGAGAAAATATTGTTATATCTGAGAAAGTTTGAATGTTGTTGGCACGTCCCACCCATACAGTGGGGAAGGAAACACAGGAGTAATTGGCCTTTAGATCTCCTTTTCAGTCATTGAACTACACTGTTAACAGCTGCTTTTGTTTTTCCTCTGGATCCTATTCAATCTGCCAATTTTTTGGCAGGAATCATAGTTTATGGGTCATCTTTCAGCCTTTAGTCAATGGATCATTTCCCAGTTCAGGGTGTTATCCTAGTTTCCTGGGCTTTTTGCTGTTTTTATTACACTGAAATGTGCTGATGTGTGGCTGGTGTCCCCAAACAGCAACACTCCCAGAAGCAAAAGGAGAGTCTTAGTAGTACTTACAGTTTGAGAAAATTCTTTACACTATTTCAGTTCCTCTTAGAGCTAATTCTGTTTTTGCAACAGAGTTAAGTTTTATTTACTTTTTTATTACCAACATTTATTTCTTAATATTTAGTTACAGCTTGATTTTCAAAATTAGTATATATTTTTGGATGTGTAGTAAATATTGCTCAACTTTGTTTTTTCAGCTGATTCCAGATAGCATACTGAACCTGGTAAAATATGAAGAGCATGGTAAAAAACAAAACAAAACAACCAAAAAAACTCCCAACCCCCCAAAAAACCCTAGAAAACCTCAAATGATGGTTCTAACTGCCATAATCATAGACATAGAAACCAAATTTAACTCTTTACTATGGCTTTTGTGATATTTGATGTCTCTTCCAGCTTGTGGAGCTATGTGATTTATTTTCAAAACTTGAAAGTTTGATTAAAACTTGAGTTTAAAAAAAAAAAAGATCCTCAGTGTTTTGGCATTAAAGCATGAAATGTTGAATTGTAGAGGCGTTAAGAATAGAAAACCCAAACGAACTTTAAAGGTGGTTCTCATGATTTCTAGACAGATTTGGGATCTGAGTCATGAGATTGTGAATGCCTGAGGCTGGAGATAACATGCTAGCTTTTTTTAGGTTGATTATGTAAAGTTTCTCTACAGGCAGGTTTGCAGTGCTGCCTTGCATGTGATGGCGTATACACATGTGCTTAAGATAACCTCATGGCAACAAGTAGAAAACAAAAGCATCAGGCTGCTTATAGGCTGTTAGAATGTGTTTTCCAAAATACTGCCTTAGAGATGCTGACCAATGGCAGCATGACCTTGTAAGAGTATATACACCCTAGTTTTGTCACAATTGCATAATAGTGTGAACAAGAGTGTTAGCCTTATTCATGCTGCAGATTCTAAACATTGTGTCCAGCACCCTTTTTGGGTGCTTCTGTGATCATATCCTTGGCATTTTCTGTCTCTAGATTGCTGTACTAGCTCACCCTTGGAACAGTTCCTTGTCAAAACGAGTGCTTATATAAAAGGGATCAGCAGTATTCTAAGAAGGAAAGATTTCTGGAAGAACCTGAGAGCTTTGAGAGTCCTCACAGCCGTGCTCCTCACTCACTTCCAAGTCTGTGGTTACGAAGCCAAAGGAATGGGTCTTAAAAGCATTGTGTTTTATGGATGAGAGCTTCATTCTCCTCTCCTAAATGGGATGAGGATTCCGAATGGGATTTGGGCTGTTGAATTAAGCAGGGGAGACATGGCTGCCACTTACACCTGTAGTAAAAATTTTACTAGTTTTACTGAACTTTTTTTAAAAAAGTAAAAATGTTACAATAGCAAACTGTAATGTTGACTGGGTAACAAGACAGTCCTTTTTTAAACAGCCTCTACTGTGGTTTTTTTCCCCTAAGCAGTGAAAAAACTAAGTATCAAGATGCAATATTGTCTGGCATATTCTTCTTTAGTGTGAAGTGTGATGATGGCTATCCTAGATGACAAAAAGCAAACAAATCAATCTCTTCTGCTGATTTGTCAGCAAACTTTTCTCCTTTCTGCAAAACTGTACTTATTAAGAAATACAGCTTTATTGATCAGACATTTCTGAAAGGGAGAAAGAAAGCATATGGGCTTCCTGCAAATATAAAACAATGACTGTTGGTAGAGACTAGACTATATGGAAAGAAATGCCTTAGAGTATGAAACTATTCTCTGTAAATGTCCATAAAGTTTAAACTAGTTCAGATTTTTCTTATTAGAATAAATGTTTCCTTTTAAAAAGCATGATAATCATAATCAAGACTAAATTTGCTCTGTTATTTATTTTCAAAATGATTGTACATGTTTAGCAGACTTTTGATTTAAATCCCTTAGGATATATTGGAGACAGATGTTTAGATGACCTCATGTTTAAAGTAAAGTTATATTTGGACAGTAGATTAAATTTTCCTTAAAATCTTTCCTTATATGTTAGATTGTGGAGGGGTGCAGAAAGTATTGAAAGATTTATGTTGAAAAGGTACTGCTTTATTTTTAAAATAAGTCATTAGAGTTCAGTGGATTTTATTTCTGGGGACCCTCAAAAGCACAAAATGTCTGATTATGAAACAGTATGTTTACAAATGAAAATATTGTTTCTTGCTGGAGAGCTAAATAGGAAACAGACTTATTTAAAAGTTCCTTGAATTCAGAAGCAAATTTACCATGTCATTTATACCTACCCCCAAAACTTGTTAAAGGCTGTGGTAGAACTTAAAATGTAGTATCAGTTGAAGACTGATAATAGGACATACCAGTAGCTAGTATTTTTACTACTTTCTGGTTTTGAACGAGCAATAGTTTCTGTCAAGCTGCAGTTAATGTTGTAGTGTGGATGGCTATGATGGTTTTATCTATGACAGTTAACAACATCTTGGAAAAATTCTTCAATATTTCATTGTCATGATTATCAGAATTGACCTCTTGAAAATTTATTGATTGACAGATAAAAAAATAAGTCTCTTTAGTAGTTTGAATGGACAACACTGGCTCTTAATGTCTTTAGGTAAGTTAGTGAGTTGCTAGAATTCTGGCATTTGTAATTGTAATTGAATTGTAATTGTACTTATAGACATATAGCTGTTCTTGTCACTGCTAAATATCTTTTTTTCCCCAATTACTACTTTACTGGTGGAATACTTTTTTCTTTGTAGGCTGATGCAAAGGTTGCACTAAAACATTAACATGGTTGCACTAAAACATGGGTGCTTGGCATTTGAACTGCAAAATACTCTTTGCCCAGATCTCATGGTCACTTTTCTTTGGGACAGTGTTTTTTATTGTTTTTTGTCACTTGTGATTAGGCAGGTTGATGTAGCCAGCAGAGCTGGAGATGTGTTTTGTGCTGAGTGGACCTTGTTAAGTTCAGGCAGCAGGTGCAGCCTTTTTCAGTAATCTCCTTGATTAGTTCAGGGTTAGAACTGGAGTGGCCCTCTCCTGGAAAAAAACAAAATTGTTCTGCAGTATTTCGAGCCTTTTCTTTCATGTAAGAGTGGATATTGGGTCAACAGTGGCATAAAAGTTGTATCTCTGCTTCAGAAAGGGGTTGAAAGGAGGAGATCTCATCCTGTTCCTGAAAAAGGAACTTTCATTCTCTTGTTCTTCTAGGACTTGTTGCTATTAGGTAAATGTTGATAGACAAATGTATATTAGGCATGGGCAATAACTGTTTTGCACAGCATAGATCTAATAACCTAGTGAATGAGTGTGTGGTACCTATGTGGTGTCAATGTAAACAAAATAATTTCTTCCTAAGCTTTTCTTTCTGGACCAAGATTTGTGATTTAGCTTATAACTGGAAAATAAATGGAAAAGATGCTTCTAAAAGTTAACGCTGTATTGCATAGAAATAGGATGATGCCTGGCAATTCATACAAGAACAAAGAGAAAATGTGACACCTTGTTAAAGTGTACATAAATGGGACTCTTTTTCTATATTTGTGTTCCTATGCATGCAGTGTATGTTTATAGATCTGGAAAATCTGTAAAAGGTATAATCTACCCTGTACTGAACTTTAACATTTGATATAACTTTTTCTGTAACATTGCATTTGCCTGAAATTCAAATATTTCTGGCAGCTAAGTAATAAACAGAAGGATTGTACAGACTCCAAATAAAAGTAGTTCTTGAAAATTGATTGGAAAAAATAAATTGATTTTAAAAAATAAAGCTTATACAAACACAAGTATCTTCTGAGAAGCAAAATGGGGTCACAAATTTGGGACAGATAGCCCTTAAACATCCACTACAACTGTCAAGATTCTTGCTATGAAGGGGCACTGTAGAATGGACTTCTAAAAATTTTGCTGATAAAGAAGTTTTACAGTGTTGTGGTTAGATATTGTTTGCACACAAATATTTTCTATGTTCAGAAATGTTCTAAAGTTTTTGCAAGAATAAAGATTATTGACACATCTCTCTTTATTGTATTAATAATTTGATTAGTCTTGCAGCCCTGGAGTGAATGCTTGGAATTAGGCTGAAATAACTTGGGCAACAACTCTTATGCTTGTGTGGTATGATCTTACCTTTTGTTATGTGACAGCCTTTTTCTACATATCAATGTATATGTTCTTCAGTGAATGGAAAGAATAATAGTTTTCTATTTAAATATTTAGTATCTTCTCATGTGATATGTTATCACTTACATATACATTTGACTTATTTTTTTTTGTATTTATGCATGAATCACTTTATGCTACTTGAATATTTTCACTGAAGACTTCAGTTAGTGTGCTGAGATTTGTAGGAGTGATTAGTCTTATCTGTTGCCCCAAGATAGACACCTGCAAGTAAAGTAGACATATTTACTGGTGCATGAGTGTTTTATGAACTTGTAGAGAGGCAGGGACATAATCCTGGGAGGGAGGAGGAGAAGATGGTTTTAACTGCTTTATTTGTAATTATTTTTTAAGTTTTTCTCCTTGCCTTATCTGTGCATCTTCCAACTATTTTTAAGAAGTAGAAAGACCCTAAAAACTAAATACTACTCTATTACCCAGTGTGAGTATGTGTTCTGTGCTGAATTGGGAGTAGCATACTTCAGGCAAAACCACTGGAGTCAAGTAAAGATGCTATCATAAATATTACCAGCTCAATCTTAAACTGGTCTTTTCCTGTTCAGTCTTAATCTTTATAATTGTACCTAGAACGTTAATTGAAAAACCTGTGAAGAATTGAAAATCTTGGAGAGTTGCTGTTCTATAAGTCCCCTTTTCAGTGGGAAAACAATAGGGCTGGAACCTTATTCAATAGGGCTGGAACCTTATTTAGTGCAACTGCAATTAGGGGTAGCTTGATTTGTCTTTATTTTGACTACAAACTATGATTAAGAAATTAAACTCAGAGGAATATATTACTGCATTACTTTTGTATGATGGTTGAACTGTTTGTAAAACTTGAACATATTTTATATGTTTGCTAATTGTTTTGTAAACCTTTCAGTATTCAGGTTTGTAGTATGAATAGTTTTGACTATGGGTGAGATTTAGACTGCTTGCATTCTGCATAAGCAAAAACTGGGCGCCTCTGGCTTTTTGAACAATTCAGAACAGACCCAGGAGATTCATGAGACCAAGGAAAGAATTGGGACTGTCCTTGGCTTAGCGTGTAGCCCAGGAAACCAAGGAATCAAGAACATCCTTTTTTCCAAGAGGGTCTTTTCATCGGACTGCAAAACTGGATTCCTTCTTTCTCTCTTTATAGGTCTTTCAATTTTGCAGCATTTTTTGCATAGCGATACAGATCAGACACGGGAAAGTAACTGTATGTGCAGTGGCCCTGATGGTCAGACAAGTCTTTAAGAGTGAAATAATGGATTATTTTTTTTTTCAGCTAAGGGAAACCTTAGGCATAACTGTTTTGTTTTCAGGGCACTAACAAATTGACTTTTCATGTATGCTTTCAGGGGAACTGTCAGTTCTAGGGGAATTAGAGGTGCCTGAACCATGAGACTAATCACTACCTCAGTTCCACTGAAATCAATGTTACTCTCTCCCTGAATCTCTTCTGAACCATGCTAGATCTGCATCAGGTATCCTGTGGTGTCTGGCATGTCAACATACTACTAGCTCTAGGTGGCTACTCCCTGTATGTATATGGGAACGGACCTGTTGTTGAATTATTTCACTGGCTTCAGGCTCGGGCACTCTGTAGTGCCCAGCTGAAGTCAGGCAGCACCTTCCTAAGTATTGCAGTGCCTAGGCTGATGTCCCTGAAGTATGTAGGTGAGTAACCTTAATTTTTTTTTTCTATTCTGAGTGTCTAAAACTGGGTGCCTAGAAGCATATATCAATTATTAGACTGAAACAGGAAACAGGCTTTATTTTTAATCACAGCTCACTTAATCACATTTTTAATTTTTAATCACAGCCTGCAGGAATAGAATGGAGCCTAGTAAAGTAAGCTCCTGTCTGGTAGGATAGAGGTAGCTGATACCCTATCTGGTAAAGGATTCCTATCCCAGTGATTTTTAAGTTTTGCTTGAGTAAAGTACATCAATTGATTAAAAACCACACTGAAGAAAAAAGCTATAATGATACTGGAGGAAATTATTTTGTCTTAATTTTAAGCAAAGAAAAAACACCTTAAAAGACTGTTGTCACACACTGCTTATAGGAAAACAGTTTTAAACTGGAATAACATTCACTTTATACCAATGTAGTTCAGAATCTTACTTTGCTAATTGAGTATTTTTAAATAACCTTGATAAATATTTAATTCCAAAATCTAAACTTTATCACAAAAAATTATTTATCTGTTAACTATTGCAGAATGGTGGCTAATAACAGCAATTAAGGATGAACAGTATATAATTCATATATGTAAGTTGAAAGCTTCAGTCTTCTCCACAGCATTATAAAATACAGAAAGAGTAATTAATGAACTGGACAGAGCCTTGACTAGTCTGAATTTCAAAGTTGGCCTGTCTTTGAAAAGACATTGGACTAGATGACCACCAAAGATCCCATCTCATTTAAGTTACTGATTCTAACTCTGTTAGAAATGCTTTGTTCTTTTTTTTAGGTTACTTGTAAATCTGAGACAAGCTATTAAGTTATGTCTCTAGGAAATCCTGCACAGGACTTGAATTGATGTCCCTACCTGCATTTGGACATTTGATTGAAATGTTGGAAAACTTGCTATCATTTAAAAAAAAAATATCCTGTAGGAAATTACTTTTCTGTAATTAATTATATTTCTGTTATAGTTTACACTCTCAGTTTCTGCCTGTGGTGGAATAAAAAAAACCCCTCTGTAACAGACTGTGGAGTTGAAGAATCTAGCCAGCTTTGAGTTTGTATTTCTAAAATGTGCAACCTGTTGTCAGATACTGGATCATATATATTGTGTTTAGTGGTAATAGCCGTATGGTGCACAGAAGAGCACCATAAATCTCTTTTGGGAAACTAGTAACCTTGGAGTCTTGTATAAAACAGCTTTCCATCTGACAAATTTAAACCTTTGCATGGAAGGAGAACTATTCTGATGTACCAGTGTCATCCTTTCCCATTAATCCTTTCATGGCTGCAGTCTTCTTAAGGTATGTTATTTCCTGTTCTGTTCAAGAACTTTCATTCTCAAACTTAAACAAAATGCCTCTTAGTATCTGACTTCCCTTACCCCAAGTTATGTATGTAAAGTCACATTGACGTCGTATTTTGGATCTGGCTTCATCAGTGTTTTACCAAAGGATCTGGGATACATATCTGGAAAGTTTCCTATTTGTAATCGGTCTGCAAATGGTAGTCTTGCTGAGTAAAGAAGAGGGTTTGTATGGACTCCACAGCCATTAAAAAAAACCCTCTCCTGAATTTATTGTATTAAGTGAGCTAAAATCTAAGCAGTCTTCTGTCAGCCTATTTACATTTATGTAACAATGTTGCTGTTCCATCTTGTCTTCCTAGTTTAGACTTTGAAATTGTAATATAGAGGACTGTCAGTATTTTCTTTAGAAACTTCTATGGACATCTCACTTATTCTTTCAGTCATAGCTGGGACTTGTTAATTTTCTTGTTTTCTGTTGAGACTGGCATCCGCATCCCATATGTATTTTGGCTTTCAGCTGGAGGCTGAGCTCTGTCTTCTGGGGCTGGATTTGAGTACAAATTTTCTTCCATTGTATAGGTGCCCAGCACATACTTGTGTTTCTCCCTCATTTGTTGAAGGATGTAGGTTGGCAGTGGTCTCACACTGATAACATCTCTTCCACGTCTGTTTCCATTCAATGGAAGTTTTGTATTTTTTTCCTGTGCTCTTGCTCAGTAACTCTAGTGTTTTCTAAAACTCTGATGGTCATGCTTTGTATGTAGAACATCAGGTGACTGATTTTTCTAAAACATGTTCCGTGCCAAGCAGGACCTAAATGGCAGGATGCACTGACTATACAATTGTGTACTTTGTCTTCCTGTGTGTCCTTGCCAAAACCCTGATGGTCTCAAACCTGCTGATGGGGAAAATATTTGCCATCAGTGATCTTCTCCAAAGTGTCTACTCTTGTATGTAAATACTCTTTTTTTTATCTACAAATTAGGTAAATAAATGAAGGCCCTGAGCTTTTCTCATATTTGTAGCCAGTAAATAGATCCCCTCAGTTCCTTCTATTCATTCTGATGCCTAAAGCAAAAAAACTCTCAAGCTTTATAAGCTGACTCTTGAAAGTTCCTTATTTACCAAGCATGAACTTTCTGTATGTTGAACTTCCCTGTTTCCTGTCCAAACTGTTCCTTGGTTGGGTTACTTCTGTGTGCTGTCTTATTGTGGACCAACACTTTGCAAAACTAAAAGACCAGAGTAGGGTGCTTGTCAGTCTGATAGTCATATTTTTCCGTTTGGTATTTGCTTTTACACTTAGCTTGTGTTGTTGGTAGAGATAAAGTTGCTTGTGCAAGTCCTGTTTGTTTCTTTAGCCAAAGGCTACCTATGAGAATGCTTTTCTCATTTTACTTGTTGCTTTCAACTCAGTGGCTTTTGACATGATGTGAGTTAAAATCTGAACAAATTCTGGGAGCACTGAAGTTGACAATATATTCTTCTGTTGCAGTGTTCCTCATTGGTCTATGAAGAGGAGTGGTGTTTATGCCTGTTCTTATTGTGTTAGCCAACTCCTTGAAATGATGCTTGCCTTTTAGGAACTGATCCAAGGAGCCTTAAGTGACAGAAACCTAATTGTTTTTAGTAGGGTTAGCATTCTGGCTGTTTATTTGCCTGAACTGCAGGAGCTGGCAGGAATTCCCAGTCAGTGGAGGAAGAGTAGATAATGGTTCTGGTAGCAGCTGGCTTTTTGGATTGCTTACCTGTTTTATCAGGTTTGCAGTGAGTGCCAAGAACACTTCTGCTTCTGAAATTCACCCAAAGCTTAACAGACATCAGCAATTTAATTTGCCTGTTCTATCGTGGGTATGAAGTTGTTTGTCACCTTCCATATTTTTCCCTTGCAGGACCTGCTTCTCAGGTAACCTGAAGCTTTAACAAATACCATTAAAGGAAGGTACGTATTCAAATAATCCACAGCAGGAAAAAGGACTGCTCTGCTTTGTGTGAGGATTAAGAGGGAAGGAATGTACCACACTGCTTTTTAAGAAAGAGCTTAATAAACTCCTCTTTGTACTACTGGTAGGCTGACGAACAGACACTAATACTAAATTGAGTTTAGGGTCTGGGGAATGTATTCTGGGCTGTGTATTGCACTTTGCTCAGTGTGTAACAGACTTGACTGTGTGGAAAAACCCTGGTGAATGGCAGCTATGGCAATTGAGTCACTAGCATATAAACCCATCACTAGAAAAGCCATCACAATTTGCATTAATCTGTTACACTGACAGATAAGCCAAGGCATAGAAATACTTTCAAGTATGTCTTCTGCCTTCGTGATGCCGGTCACTTGAGGGCAGGGGTTGAGGCTGGAATTGTGAGGGGAATTTGCGTTTTCAGCTCCATTGCTCTGTCCCCTCTAGGCTTCAAGGCTATTGAATTTGATGTTTTTCTGGTACACTGTGCTGGTTGGTTAAACTTATTTTTTCTGCCTGACAGTATATCTCTTAATTTGCTCGTAAAAGTTTTAGAAGCCTTTACATATGTTCTTGTTTGCTGTATTTTGTAATCGTCGTGTGTGATACTTGTACTTCAGCATTTAAGGTGGAGATGGCAGTGTTGTGCTTTTCTGCTGTCTTGTTTGGAGACAAAAGCAAATTGCTTACTAGAACACTCAGGCTGCTGTATTGTTGCTGAGTTCATGTGTGCAGAGAAACCCAACCATGCAGGGGAGTTTGCTATCTGCACTCTTAGGAAGATAAGTATGTATTAGGACAAAAATACTGAAATAAAGAAGCTACTGGAAGTCGTTAAAGATCAATCTGTAGGTGTTGCAGGAAAGTATGGTATTAGTTGAAAAGTTCTGTTATGTAACACGTAAATAAAAAATACTTAAATTAAGAGTAACTTTTTTACATAGACTATTGCCAGTGTTAGTTCTAGATTAAAATGGAAGAAAATTCCATTCATGGTCTGGAAGTAACAAGCTTTCATAGCAGTTCTGTAAATTTTATTAACACTCATAGAAACTATAATATTACTTTCAAACATTGTCACTAATGTTATAGGTGTCTGAGCACAAATCCCCTGGATCAGTAAAACCCCAATTCTGTTTGGAGGACCTATAGTGTAAATGTGTTCTTGGTGGAGCTGGAGCAGTGCCTCTGAACACCTGGAGTTTTGGCCTTGTGTTTGGAAAGCAGCCAGATGCTGACCTTGGTGGTCCTGCACCTGTGGACGCAGTGCCTGCTCAGATACCATCACCTTGCACAGAGTCTACTTGTGTACTGAAGTTTGAATATCTAAGCTCCACTGACTACTTGCGTCTTGGTTTCATTGGTTTTGTTGTGTGATGTTAACTACATAGAAGCAAATATTTCTTGAATCTTACTAACACAGCCTTACAAATGACGTATCTTTGTTATTCTGAGATGCTTTTACTTTCAACCCTGCAGTTTTCCTCAAGTTCTCTTCTCCAATAACACTTTTACAGTTGGATGGTTTCACTGTACACTTACTCTCCTAACTTTGAACAAGACTGTACATCTGTTAATAAACTACATCCTAGTGACTCACATAGCTATTAGTAGAATTCAGTGACAACTGTGTAACTTTGAGCACCTATTAAATCATGAGTAGGTATAAATATTTTGGGAAATATGAAGACATATATAGCATAAAAGAATAATATACTGTATATTAGTGGTGTATGTGTTCTTAGTTCTTCATTCCTCTTGAAACTCACATCAACTGTGGTAGTTTTAAGAGCATAACCTTTAATAAATGTGGTAGAGCTTGTATTACTGCCAGAACTTCACTATTATCCTGTAAGTGAAGACTTCAATACTTAAGATGTTTGAATAGCCATCAAAAAAATGTGAAACTGTTTGGAAAAGGGGTCAAGTATGATATGTTTGTGGTCTGTATATATTGTCTACATGTTTCTCTAATGCCTGCAGTTGTATTTACAACTACTCATCTGGCTGAATTTTGTTCCTTAATTTTATATTTTGAAGGTGACATCACTTATATTTTTCTAGTCCTGAATCTCTGTTGCCTGTTGAAGTCTTATTTCACTACTTTTTCTCTTCTGAAATGGGAATTTCATGAAAGTTGGCTCCAGACCCTGTGGAGCAAGGTATATCACTAAAACATAAATATAGAATATAGTGTGATGGCACTGCCTGTGTGTGTCTGAAAGATCTCTACTCATTGTATCAATAGTGACTTCAGAGTTATCAAGTAGATTATTCTTCTTTGTCTTCAGTGTTTTACCATTTAACCTATTCTAACAAATGATCAAGCTGTATCTTGGCATAATTACCACCATTTTGGTGCTAATATTCAAGTACTTTAGTAATAGGAAAGCATTAAATTTATTTTCTGTTTGGTATCTTAAATTCTTGTATATTGGCTGCAAATGTATGTTGTTTGAAAGTTCTGACATACTGAGGTCTTTTTGTTTCCTTGGTTTCTTTAGAAACAATTACTTGTTTCTAAAGTAATTGATAATCACTGATGACATGCTTGGTTTTCTTTTTTTTTAATATTAATTAATAGAGCCTCTTAAAACTTTATATAGCTTGTGTAATCAAAAGTAATTTCCCTCCAAAGGTAATGACTGGACCCATGCCTCATGTAAAACAGATCAAAAGTCAATCAGGAAATTTCCAACTCTGTATCATCCTTCTCTATAGCCAAGTTTGTGCTGCACATAAAATCCTCAAGACTAAAAACAATCACTGACATCACTACAGTGGTTATGTTTTCAAGAAGATTAGAAACAGTAGCTTTTGTGGGCATGAACTGTTTGTTTCACTGTGTGCTAATGTTATGCTAATGATGATGCTTATAAAAGCTAACAATTTTGCTGCTCATCAAAGCATGCAAAAAAAAAAAAAAAAAGGAGGCTCAGTATTGTGTTATGAAGACATGCCAGTGTTTTCTGATGCTTGTCTGTGTTTGTGGCCTGGTACAACTGCAGCAGGTCAAAAGTGAGTATCTAAAGATGTCTCCGTTTTTAACAGTTTGTGCTTGGGCTTTGGAATAATTTGGTCTTGTTTTGAAGGAGGTTTGTCAGTGTCCAGAAATCTGAAGTACTGCATTTCAAACATGACTGCAAACAGTGCAGGTTACCTTAATCCCTAATTTAAGACTTATTTGAATTTGTTACATATTTAAAACTACTTAAATTTAAATAGTACTTCCTTATTAATTTCCTTGGTAAGCCTGCTCCCATACTGAGTCCTTTACCCTTCTGGTCAAGACATTGCTAATGAAGAGGAAGACGTAACAGTCCTCTCAGCTTTTGCCCATTTTGATTTACTGGTAAAGTGAACTGACTGTTGTTACACCGATAATATGGTGTGGCCTGGCCACTCTGGAGCAATATGTAATTTTTTTAATAGAAGGGTCAAAGGTTTTAATGTTGGAGGCAGAACAATTGCCATCCTGCAGCTGATGTGTTTTTTCTTATGAGAATATATCACTTTCTGTAGGCAAATCTACGGACTTAGTTCTTGTGAATTTTTGTAAGCACAGTTGCAGTGTTTCCATGAATAAAAGTACTGAATATTAGCAGATCAAGGGAAGGTGAGGATTAGTCAACAAAATGTGGGTATGTGTAACCTTGATTGTTTAAAGGTATTTTTTTTAAAAAAAAAAAACAAATGGTGCCTGTTTAGATCACTAATGTATTTTAATTGTTTCCATCTTTAAAAATATGTCTGACAAGTTCAGTTTCTAGTTGTTATACAAATAAACTAGTATTAGATGCATTGCTTTCTTCTTTTCAAACATACTTTCAAATTAGTGCTTAATGTGGTTTGAAGACTTTGCCAACATACTCTTCCAGATCCTTCTCTTGTATGAGGGTGGTTGATTACATCTATCTTTCTTTTTTTGGTTTACAAATGCCAATATATTCTGAAGAATGCAAACCCTGGGACCATTTGTCATCACACTTTGATTGTAGTTCGCTTCATTTTAGTATGTAGGAGGAAAAGCAAACAATTAGATGCCTGAAGGGGGAGGGGGGAAGCTGAAGTGTCAGGGCATGCTAAACATTCTTATTGCATTGCATAGTTTAACCTCCTATTGTTTTCCCATTGCTTTTAACACTTACCTGCCTGGATGTGACAGATGTAAATACATTTAAAAACAAATCAGAACTATTTGGCTTAAGTATTAGATATAAACAGTCTTGAAACCAGACTGTAAGGGCTACAGACTTTTAGGATTTAAATTTAAGTAATTTTTATAGACTAAGTGTTTGATCTCTGGATTCTGAAAAGTTATTTCCATTTTCATTTGAATGAGTGCTCAGTTTTCAATAATCAGATTTGCTAGGTGTAAGTACTCAGTTCATAGACCCATATCCAAGATGTATTAAGACCAAGACCATAGGTAGGCATCCTCCATCTTCTCTGCAGGGCTCCATTCAGCAAACATATTTAGAGCAGCTTCATAAGATCAGGCTTTGTATAAAGCATTGTGGGAAGAAAGATAGTCCCCCAGTTCTGTCCTGCATCTACTTTCTGTAGCTCTCCAGCTAGAGCACTAGACTTGATCACTAGACTGTGGTGCAAGAGACTTGGGTTCAGCTGCTTCTCTGCCTCTGAAAAGTCAAGCTTGTATTATTCGCTGTGTTGAGGTAGTGTGGTGCCCACTTTAAGCTGTAGTGGGGAACAGATCATGCTCTTAGCCTTCTGTATTTAAGTGAATTTGCATGAAATATTTAAGGGTTGAGAAGGGTGGTGTGCTTGTTAGACTAAGCATGACCATGAACAAGGAAGGAGGTTTCAATTCAAGAGTTAAAGGTTTCCTCAGAATTGAGACTACAATCCAGACTTCCTGCCTCCCACATGAGTGCTTCTTCCACTAGGTCATGGTATATAGCTTTTAAGTAGATCTTTAATTACACAAAACGGACAGAGGGGAATGAATAAATTGCCTCCTACAGTTCTTCTGTTATAGCTTAATGCTTAGTCTTCTGAGATGATAAAGGCAGGTTTAAATCCTTTTTTGGTAGAGGCAGGCAAGAAATCAGTTTCCCTTGCCTTGATGTTGTAATTTGGTTACCTGTTGGCTTGTGGGTAAAATCACTGTCACTGCTCTTTCAAGAGAGGGACAAATGTTAATGCATCTAACTCCAGATGAGGTTGCAGGTTGAAAATACCACATACAAAGAGAGATGCCTTACACCTGCTGAGAATTTGGGTGCCTGATACAGCAGGAGTAGTCTTTCCCTTTCATTGACTACTCTTCAGTGGAGTTCTCTGGTTTTGGGCTATTTAGAGGAGCCTCAATGGTATTTACCTTGTCTGAATCAAGCATTTAGGAATCCTACCAAACCTGGTGTGGGCTGCACAAATGAGGCAGAATATTTAATGAAGGTATAATAGCATACAGCATTTCTTAGCGTGTTGTTTGAGTTTAGCCTCAAAGCAGCAGTTTCAGACCTTGAAAGTCTTGTAGGTGTGTGGTGGGTTGAGGGGGATATTGAGACCAGGATAAATACCCATTCCTCTGACAACAGTGAGAGAAGCTCAAACAAAAGAGCCTCCAAATGAGTCAGTCAAGTATAGAGTGGCACTTTTTCCTGTTCTTCAGTTGTGTGTACCAAAGCAAGCTGCTTACAGTAGAGCTGCTAAAACAGGCAGTAAAACAACACAAGGTAAACTGTATTGCATCTTTTCTTCTGATAGACATTTTCAAAATGACACTCTTACAAAAGTGTAAATTAGAACTGTAAATTGGATCTATGCTCATTAAATTAGCCAAGGTGACAATCCCAGAAGAAAATATATTTAGTCATGCCTGGTGGGGTGTACACGCTGCACAGAAGAGCAGAACTGAATTCTTGGATGCTTCTTTGAGTGTTTGTGGGATACTTTTGCAGGCTGATTACTTCCATTTCAGGGTTAAGGCTTTGAGTGTTTACTTCTTCATAATACTAGAATGTTAAGTAGTGAAGGTAGCTTATTGGAGGGCCTGTGCTTGTCCCTTCTTTTCACACTTTTTTTTTTTTTTTCTGCCAGTGGTCTGTAATTTTTGCATTCCAGTGACTTTGGGAAGTTTTCTTAATTGGATGTTTTGGAAATAAGGGATATCGTGGCTGTTCAGTGGCTCATTTTGGAGCTTGAAAGTCCCTGTTGTGTGGCAGGATTTAAATGAGAAAGGAGTATCTGAGGCAAAAGAAGATACATTGGCCTAGAATCCCTCTACTTCTTCATAGATCTGTCAACCTAAACTGAAAACACAAATATTTTCCTTTGGCTGATGCTTAGTGCCAAAAGCACCTAAAGTTCCTAATTAGCTACATGGGGTTTTAACCAGCATTTACTACCTAAACTACTTCAGCTACCCTTAAATGAACACCTACATGCATGCAAAGATCTGCATGCAAAGATCTATTAAGCCAGTTTACTGGCTTAGAAGCAAAACCTGCACACTTACTCAGGCCCCAAACCTGACTCTTCCTATGGATGCACCAAGTTGGAGGAGTCCATTTGCACTAATACAGGAACAGAAATTTTGGGGATAACAGTCACAGATTCATCTGATAGCTTAGTTTGGTACAGCACTTAAGTGAATTTGGTAGGAAGACTCCAATTTTTTTTTTTTTCCATGTTTGTTACGTAGCCCTTTAATGCATGAGCAGGAATTTCCCTTGTTCAAAGAACATCTGTCAGCTGGGGTAGAATTGTAAACAGGCTTTGGCCTTAGCCCTACTTCCCTACTCCCATTGAGCAACAGGTTTTGTTTTTAAAAATGCAAATAAGTGATTTTTAGTCCAGAAGCTGGCCTAGGGCCTGCCTCCCCACCCATAGCTTAAAATATATATATATATTTAAAAAAAATGATTTTTCAAGTAATGTAGGCCCAACTAGGGAGCTCAACTGTCCCTGAGAATCATGACTCTCATAGCCTGGAAAGCATTTGCACAAGTTGTCAGTTCTCTGTTCCTGACCCCTGTTTTTGGCAGCTCTGCAGTTCCTGACTGAAGAGCAGAAATGCTTTGGCAGCTTTTTTGGATTTTCCTGATGCTTCTGTTAACTACAGTGCTTCCATCTGTTGTCTTCAGAGGCTCATGCAACTTGGAAGGCATAGATTTTCAGCTCTGGATCACCTCATTAGGCTTAAGAAGGACAGAAAAAACTTATGATTTTTCCTTAATTTTTATTCTGAATAATGTATTAAGGCTGTACTAAGCCAGACCTAAGAAATTATGGGAAAATAACTTGGATTATCTATTTTATAATCACTTTGTGATTACTTTACTTGGAAAGATGCGTATTAAGGGAGCTCAGCAAACCTGTGCGCAATTGAATGCAGCAAGCAGCCTCTTACCAGACTTTCAGACTTACAGTCCCATAGATAGGCATTTGTTTGCCTTCCAGCATTTATGTATCTTTGAAACTTTTCTTTTAACTCTGTAGCAGTTATCTCACTCAGTTGTCCTCACTAGGGATGTTCTAAGAGTGTTTTACTGTCTTCATTTTTTTTTTTATGCTGTTACAATGCAATTACTTTTTTTTTATAAATGCTTTGGTGATGCAGTTCTTGCCTTTATGGACACTTAACGATTAGGAGTTGCTCAGAGCAACATAATTGCAGCTTATTCACTCTTTCTCACTTTAGAGTTTCAGTATTCACTGTAACTTAAAGTCACTTAAGAGTAAGAACTGAGATCAAAATCATAACCAAACCAGTATAGTATAGTAGTAGTTGGCTTCAGCTCTTGCTCTTTATGAGCAACAGGTATACTGGGTTTTATTTTGCTCAGATTTTTATAGTAGAGTGAAATAGATTAGCTATAATACCTTTTAATATCTTTTGCTGTGATAATCCTCATTGTGCCTGTTTTGGTCATTGTTTGGTATTGAATCATAACTGGTTGAGGAGTAAAAATAACACATGTAGGCAGGAGTTGAAAATGATACACCATGCTTGAAAGAATGACTGTTGGTGTGGCTTTCAAGCAGTGAGATCTACAAGCCGTGAAAGAGGGAAGTGGTGAAAGTCTTATCACCAGGGTCCTTTAACAGCTCATTAGAAAATAGATGAGAATAGAATGATCCTGTTTGACCAGGGAATATGGCCTGTTAGGTCACTTCTAGTTCAGTTTCTATGACTTAAGCAACCCCCAAGAAGTGAATTCCCCCACTCCTAACCACGCAGCCATAGGCAAGCACCAATACAATAAAGCACTACCTAAGTAGAAATAGCAAATCATTAAAAGTATATTTATTTCAAGATACTTGAATATCGGAAAGGCATAGCGTATGGGCTTGAGAAGATGGCAAACTGTCATTAGATTTTAACTGTTGTATGGTTTCTCATTTTGGTGCTATTGTGAGAAAACAAAGCGATAAAGTGAACTTCTCAGTGGGGACCATATAGTTTTTACAAGGCTGAAAACAACTGCTTTGTTTGGGAGAAGCCCTGTGCTAAATACATCTTATATCTTAGGAACAACAGTTTAAAAGCTTTAAAAATCAGTATGTGGTAGCAATGTCAGAGGCTAGTTGAAAAAGTTAAGGGCATCCAGTCCTTGCATGAATAGATGTTCTTTTCATGTGAAATATTAAGTTGTATATTTCAGGATATATAACAGGATAAGCTCTGTGTGATTTGTACATATCTGGGCAATGTCTTTAATACACAGAATTCTAAGCTTTTGCCCAAGTAACGTGAAAATAAAATGTATAGTATGGTTCATAGAAATCAGACTTACTGCTAGGAGATTGTCAGAGCATACAGGATGTTCTGCTGGACACAGCTTGGGGGTTTGGTTTGTGAGAGCATAGTTAACTGGCACTTTTGTTGACCTGGTTTTCTACATTTGCAATAGCAAATCTTTGTAAATAGGCAGAGAAATTGTAAATGAAAGTAGCTCAAAAGCTTAATATATTAATGTTGTGTAGTTTGACAACCTTCAATGTTCCTGTCCCAAAATTTTTATTTATTAGTAGAAAAATCAAAGTACATTGTAGTCTATCCTCATAGCTAGTGCTAGCTAGTTAAATATTCTCTTCATGTGATTCAGATAAGCGCTTCTATAGGCTTTTAAAATTCTTGTAATAAAATGATTCAGAATTTTCTTTACTTTTAGAGAAGGATGGAAGATCTTAGTGGTTTATATTTATTTTTCAAAGAATGAAACCTATGTAATAATGAATGACTTCAACATATCCATAGTTATACTGTGTAATCTAATGATACATAGTGGGAAAGCCTAATGGAAGAGTAACGTTAAAGGACTTTAAAAAGTTTTCTCAGGTTAAACCCTGCTCTGGGCATAGGTGAGAGGAAAAGGATGGATCCTGATTGCTTAAAGAAGCAGTGTACTGAAGGCATCTAGACTACTTGCATTAAAACTGTCACCTGGACTTGTCTTGGAGAATTACAGATGATGTTCTGAGGAACATGCTTTGTTTGCATAAGCAAGAGACTGCAGGACCCTGGTACTTTATTGACCTAAATTAATTTGGAGGAATGTAAATGAGAATCAGTTGCTATAGTATTTTAAGTATCTAATAATTTTCTTTCTTTATAGTACTCTGTAGTTATTTCATAATATTCATAGTGTTTATTCTAAAGCTAGTTTGGTTTTCCCATGAAGACTGTTCAATGCTCAGAGAAAATGTCTTTGAAAACATATGTTGTTACATAAGAGCCTGTTTGTGGGAACTTCAGGGAACTTGTGCAGACTTGCTTAATCATCCTCTGGAGAGCAACAATGCTTATTTCCTGTCTGCTTCTGTTACTTGATGCTGTGTCTTAAAAAGGCACTGTCAACCAGGAAGAAAACATCTCCAAACCAACAGCAACATTTGAAAATGTAAATGAAATAACAGCTATGTGAGAGTAACTAAGTGTAAATAATAACCTAACCCTTGAAAGTTGCACGCTTGAGCTCTGTAACGTAATGGTAAAAATACAGTGTGCAAGTTTCTCTGGGATTCAGTATAGCTCAGTGACACTCTGATGCCAGCTTGCAAGTAATTTCCAGAGATGTGAGTTAATGTTTATTTGTCTACAAGGTAGTCACGTATTCATCTATATTAATGTTCTTTAGATGAAAATATGGAAAATATCTTGTTAATAATTGAACCAAGGAAAAAAATAAGTGAACTAGACTATACAACTTGGTATTTAGGTAGCATACCCATATACTGTGTGTTCTTTTCAGGAATGTAGCCAAAAGTGCTGGTTGATTGACCCCCTGTGAGACTGTCCTGTACGAAACAACCCTTGCCTAAGAAAATTCTCTTTTATAACACTGGAAAATTTACTGGCTCTCTGACATTCTCCTTGCTGTCTCTGAGGTGTACCTCTAAGTTCCTGCTCTAATACCCAAGAAGCGTTCAGTGCTGCTCTGTCCCTTAGAATCTAATTTCATGTCCCTGTTTGTAGAGCAGATATTAATGTTTTCTTTAAGTGGATGCTGGAAACAGAACCAGAAAGGTATAGGAGCTGGGTACAATCCTAAGATTTCAGTTTCACACTTCAGTGTTCTAAGTTAGAGGTCAGTTTTCATGTATCTCTTTACTTCAGACCTCAAGTGTATCTGTCTAGCTTATCCTTGATTTGTTACTGTGAAGTATCAATTTATGTTCATGATATCTGAAACATGTTTTTAGTCCTCTCACTGTAAAACCTCTTTTAATTCTCTCTTGTTAAACATTAACTACATCTCCAGTTATATGGGTCAGTCAAGCTCATAGCTGCAAGATCATTTCAGATAAGACAGGTGAGAGCCTTTACCTAGGTGCTCACTTTCAAATCTCACTTGATCTGTTTGCATAGTACTTCTAGGATCAGGCTTTCTGGTCAGCACTAATGTGTAAAAACACTTTGAGGTGGCTGCCCTGTCTTAATGCAAGATCCTTTTCTTTGGAAGCAAGAAATAGTATCTTGCTGTGTTCATTCAGAATCTCTCTTTGTAGTGGCTAGGAAGCATGTCGCTATGGAGGTGTTTGTGGACCTCATATCTAATTGTTCTCGTTCCCATCCATATTATATGCTTCCAGGCCTTGGAAGTTCTGTATCCAAAGGGAAAAAGCAATTATGTGCAGCCAGCAGTAAGGGCCAAATCAGGAAGTTAAAAGGAGATCCTCCTTGGTCTTATCACCCAAAGATGAAACAAAATTAAGACTACACCTTTTTTATGTAAACAGGCCACAAAGCTGCTACTGCTTGGTTTTGTTACCTTCCTCAGAAGAAAGAAAACAAACAAAAAAGCAAGCTATGACATGCATTACAAGTGACTCTGGCAAGGCAAAATTAGAGCCAGAAAGAAATAGCAACGTAGAGAAATGAAAGAATATCAAAGGAGAAAGGATAGGAAAGTCTTTCTTTTTGAATTCACAACGTTTCAATTAAATATTTTATTGTTTCAAGGGAACTAAGGCAATACGGTAGGAATTTTCATATAGATTGAAAAGAAAAACCCAACTCAGGAAGTGGTTCCTCAACACTGATTATTTCTGGTATCTCTGGAGTTTCCAAATAATACCTGTCAGTGTGCATGCTTCTAAAAACCAGCAGAAGATATTCTTAAATTTTGCAGTTCTTACTGGAAACAGCTTATTCTTATATATACACAAAATCTCAAATAGCTGTGAGACAGTAAGTTCCAGGTCAGTGTTTGTTTATTTCTTTCACCAGGCAGTGAACTATTTTACTGAAGTGATGAAAAAGTCTTAGCTTTAGCACAAAAATCTTAGTTGGGTATAGTTCCTTCTGCAATTTGGAGAAAAGGAAGAAAGTATTTCATTATTATTTTGGCTTTTAAAGTAGCACAGGGATTGCAGTGTTAAGGAAGAAGAATTCACCTATGTGAACCTCCCCATTTTCCTTTAGCTTAGAGTTATCCTTTTATTTGTGGCATCTATGAAGTTTGAGCTCGAACCCAGGAGCGACAGCACTGCTCCCCTCTGGCTCCTTCAGAGCACTGCCTCTGCAGCTCGCTTTGAATGCCAAAACTATTGTCATAGCTGACACTGGCATAGCTCTTACCTTCTGCATACTCATAGGAACACTCAGAACTTGTAATTCCAAAAGAAACCTGAAATGAAATCTGAGATTTGAGTTGTACCTAAGCAACAATTTTAATAGCTCCACATCTAGGTGTAGGATGCTAATTGGGTGGTATTGATACTGTACTAAATGAACATGCATCATTGAAGCCTATTGTTGCATCGCTTTGTTTAAATATGTAGTACATTGCCAGCAGCAGCACGCTGATGGAAAACTGTCACAACAGCGATCACTACAATCTGGGAGTTAAGTTTGACTGAAACATATGTCTTCAATTTTAATAGCTCAGCTTCCCAGATGCCCTAGAGGAGAATATTGCCTGAGAAGGAGCTTTTCATGTAAGAATAATTTGTGTTAAGTAGCTCAGTGATCTGTTTGTTAGGTTAGAGCTGACAGTTTGTTTATATTTCTAAAGGGGTATGATGAATGGGGGAGAAGTTGATGCTAATTAGCCTAAATTGTTCCTAAGAATGCAGAGCACTTTGCCAGTTTCATTGTTTCTGTTTCTTTGCACATTTTCAATAATTGAATGGAGCTCAGACCATTCATCATAATTTTAGGTAAGATGGAAATAAATGAATATAGCACGGGCCAGCCTGTGCAATGGAAGGTGTCACTTTAGAGGTCAATTAGATAAGACATCAAACTAGGTCTAACATAGCATTTCTATACGTATAGCAAATGTGAGTGTTTACATCTAAGAAATTAATGCTCTCTGTCATGATACTAGTATTAAGTATTTCTTGCAAAGCTACTTTGTCTTATTAGCATAATGTTTTTATCTTAGACCTCAACTGTTACCTCAAGGTATGGACCTCTGTCATTCCATATGACAAAAAGTGCTACTTTTCAGCGTACTGTATATCGGATACAATACATCTAAAAAAATCTGCCCTTGGGAGAACAAACACATTGGTCAGGTGTGATATGCTAAAGGTGCTGAAATGAATCAGAGGTATGGCAAACATAAGTGGAGAAGTTTTTAATATTGCTCGTTTGACTTTAGCATGCTGTATTCCCTTTGGTTTTAGATTTGGGAAACATAACTGTTCAAATTCAAAACATCCTATCCACACACAAAATGGTAATTTTATAAGAATGTATATTTTTGTATTGAACACTTTCCTTGATAAATTGAAGTTAGATTTGGGGGCTGGGTACTTTAAATGTTCTGTTTTCAGCCCTTATACAAGACCATTCTTTTTTAATTTATGCACATATAATACCACAGGAAGAGATGGTATAAATTTGTGGACTGTGGAGAATGAGTGAACATTTTTGAATCAGGATCTTTAAAAGGGGTGAAATTTGAGTATGATTAAGTTAGGAAAAAGGCTCGCTTACGGCGGAAGTCAGAGACTCTGTATACATTATAGGCATGTCATGGCTTTTAAAAAGTTATGTTAGACTTCTATACAAATTGTGAAGGAATTTGTATAACCCCAAACAAAATTCTGTGTGGTTCTGAACTCTTGCAAAAGTACAAAATAAAATAAAAAGGAGTGAAATAATAATAGTAGTTAGTATTCCAGTCAGGAGTGAGTGTTGCTGTAGGGCAGGCTGCATGGGTGTTTTGTTGGTCACTAATTTTCTTGGAAGGAAATGATCCCATGGCTTATGCTATCCGAGTTTGTGCATATTTGCCCTATAATTGGCATTTATTAAGGGGACTTTTGGTTTGATGGATGACTGTCAGGGTATTGCCTGCTAGCTTTGATGCGGATTGCTTTTGCATGAGGTTTTTTACATTAACTCATTAGAAACTCTGCTCTGCTTAAACATGCTCTTTATTTACCTTCCGAAAATGTGATACTTTTCAGCCCAAGTTTTGAGGGACTTACTGTGGTTTTATTTGTGTACTAGCGTTTTAATTTGGATGCATGAAAGAGGTACATAGCAGAAAAATACTGAACTTTCAACCTGTGTATCTTAAAACTTATAAGAGGTTCAGTTTAATTAGTTATCTTTGAAATGCTAAGCCACTAGCAAAGTATCTTTAGTTTTATAGTATTAACTTCTGTGTTCTTAAAATTTTTTTAAGGGAAAAAAAGGCAAGCAAAACCTAGTCCCATAAAAGCAGCAGGTATAGTAATATTTTCACAGCAGGTCGATATTCAATGAACATGCAACAAATCCAGGTTTGGTGTCTGAGACGTATTAGTGGTTTCTTCAAGGCTGGACTGATTTGGTCTTTTCCTGTAATGTATCTGGGACATAGGACTGTTAATTAGATTAATTAGCTATAATGTGATTTATAAGGTAGTTATAATAAAACTATGGTTACCAGTGTATTTAATTGCATTGTCATGTTTTGATTTGACATTTAGAAAAGTGTACGAAAGAAATGGAAGTTGTGCGTGCTGACGCTGTCACCTGGAACAATCTCTTAATTAAACATTTTCTCTATAAACAGATGTGCAAAGAACTATAACTTGCTACACTGAGCAAAGCTTCATTTAGTGCGAAGAAATAATTGGAATGTTCAGCAGGTTAAATTCTTCCTCTGGGTTAACATTGCAAGAAGAAAATTTGATAGAGAACTTCCTATTTTTTTTAAAATTTTCTGTTGTTTACTGCCTTGATGTTTTAATAAGGCACTGCATATCTTGTGCTTGCTACCCATAAAAAAAAGACGAAAAAGCAAACATTTTTTTGCAAACTCCCAAATTGCTTTCCTGTTTTCAGTTGATGCATAGATACCCTGTGTAACATATTTCTTACAAGGCATAGTAAATGTAGAATAAAAATAACATTGAACCTTGTAATTCAATATTGCTTGCATCTGAAGATTTGATGTAGGCTATTGACAGAGTAACATGACAGGGGTCCATCTTTTCTGCAATGCAAGAAGTTTGTGAAGGATCTGAAATTTATTTGGGTTGATCCCAAAATGAAAGGATTGATTTATTTGTTCCCAATCCTGTAAATTACTTGTGCATGTTTTTAACTTGCTTGTGAGTCTCTGGACCAACTGACATGCTGGAGTCTAATCATTTGTTCAAGGGTTTGCAAGCTCACAGCTTTCTTGTTTGTATGTTCTAGTTGCTGTAATTAGCTGTTGCTGTCTGAAGTTTGTTTGAATGTGACTTTTCTGTTAATTACAACTAATCTTGACTCTGTCATGAGGAACTAATTTCTATTTCTAGTAGTAAGACTTCAATGAGTATCTAAAGAACATATTAACCAAATATAATCCTAGTCTTATGAATTTGTAAATTAAAAGGCCTATTAACCTCATTGAACTGTAAAAAAGTTCACTGACAGTGTTTGAAATGTTCAGCTCCCTTTTATTTATTTTTCATGGCTTGATATAGTACCCACAAGATATCAATGCCAGAAGAAACTGAAACTAAGTGACCAAATATTTTGTTTGTTTAATTGTAAAAATTAACTTTGTCTTTACCCTTGCCTAGGGGTAGTAGGGAATGGGGAGCAACAGATTTGGCAGAAGAACATTTACCCATGATTTAAGTTTTTGAATTGTCTCCTGAGAGAGGCTCCAAATACAAACATAAGTTTTAATTACTAATGTTATGGTTTTGATGTATGGTATAAGAGAGGCAATGTTTATAGGCATCAAACTCAAGCATGGAAAACAAATTATCAGTTGCTTATTCCATGCTTGTTTTGAGTAAAAATCTGAGGGTTTTTTTTAACCAATAAATAAGTAACACAAAATCAAAAGTTCTTGCTGTTCAGGGAGTTTATTTTCCCCACAAGGACTATGAAGTGGTTCATTATTGAACTTGACCAGCCACAAGTAGTTGGTGACAGCAGTGATTAGGCACCCCCTTCCTTACATGCAATGAACAAATGATGGAGAGGACACTGTTCACATTCATTTACATGGCTTATTTGACTGAGTCTTGCCTAATAAAAAATGCAGAGAACTGCAAGTTGAACTTTCTATCTTCTCTTGCTAGTTCAGCTGCTGTTCATCTCTGTGGCTGTTTTAGCATTGGAACAGTACAGTTAGAATGGGATGCTGGATACAAATGGGAGAGAAAAGTTTTAGGAGGGCCATTCAGTGGGAAAACTGGTCTAACTTTACCCTAAAACATTTCTCAAGTTCCATCACAAAGATCGTGGGGCTTTAAGTTTGTCCCACAAGCTGCCTGGTAGAGAAGCTTCTTGTGGTTGATCATTCCATCCTTTAACGAATTAGAAGTTTTTCAAAACTGGCGTAAACTCTGCTCTACATCTTACTTTTACCTGCCATCCCTTACCCTCTGCTTCTGCCTACACATGTGTTCTGGTGGATGGTAATTTTTGTAATCTCCCTTCTTCCTCGCCATTTTGTCTTTTTGTGGACCAATGTAGAGAGAAATTCATATAAGCATGTGGAGGAGGGTGGAGCTGAACATTTTGCAATGGTTAGTTGAGGTTGGGGTCCAGGAATCTCTAGGGGCAGTTATAGGTGCCATCTGCACCAGTGCTATGCAGCCATTTACAGTGCAGCAGCAAACATGCTTTTGTTTTTTCAAGGACTACACAGGAAATCTTTCTGTCCTTACTGCCTTTGCTTGTCAGGCACACAGAAGCTGTGTTTAAGCTAGTAGGCATGGAAGCATTTCCAGCCTCTGGGGTCTGGGTATGTCCAACTCTGACCTCATCTCACATTGCAGCAGAACTCAAGCACAAACTAAAGCCTTCTGCTTCACCCTGTAGCCATGTATGCCAACAGTGGTCTGAGATCCAGCTTTCCACCAGTTTCGTTCTCCTTCCTGCTGTCCCCCCAGGTGCTATTGATTGATGGGAGGGAAACCTGAGTATGAGGCCAGATGGGAGCCAGACTATGCAATAACTGATCAGCCTGATCTGGATGATCAGGAGACCAGGGTACACAGTAACATAAGATGTTCTGCAGTAGGCACCCAGCTTATTAGCCTAGGCGCAGCCAGAAAGGAACTCATGTGCAGCTTGTCTAACTCTAATCTAAGCAGGTATAGGAAGTTAGTTATGACATTATTGGGTATTTATTAAATAGTATGTGATTGCATACTCTAAGACTTCAGATACAACTTCTCATTAAATCACTCTAGTTATACATGATGGAGGAAAATCAATACAGCTATACGTAATAGTGCATCTTCAAACAGGTCATGGTAAACTGTTAAAAGTGAAACAGATGCATTTGTTACATCTAATGTCTAGGGTTACAGGTTGAATCCTTTCTTATAGATTGAAAAAATGTTAAAGGAGAAGCCCTTTGGTTTTAGAAGGCTATAGTCACTTCCACAAGCCAAGCCAGTGAAAAGAAATGCATTTGTCAAAGAATGTTTTCTGCAGGTTATACTAGACTGTGAGACAGTAGTACGAATAAACAGCATGATATCTGGTTAAAAAGTTACATATGTACATCAGGAAATGATAAAAGATGTAGGAATCTTAGTCTTCTGAGGAAGAGTAATTTCTAGCAGGTTTCCAATGTGCTTATTTAAAATGTAAGTTATGGTAACTAGTATTTAGCACTGTTAGAAGGCTGCAGAGATTTTCATATGGCTGTATTCTTAAGGGTAAAATGGAAAATTGTGTGGGGCAAAAAAAAAGTGAACACTTTCAAATTTGGGACCAGACAAAAGAAAAAAGTTACCCATTTGAAAGCTGGAGAACTTTACAATGCTGCAAGTAAGTAAAAGCAGATGTTGTAAAGTTTAGAAAATCAAGACATTATTTTCCTGTTTCCACTGAATATTTCTAAACACATTATAAATAAGCTTTGAAGTAGTACAAAATACTGTGTTTGTTTTGCTGATAGCATCTTTTTTATAAAAAAACTTTATCAATGCTTGTTTAAGTTATAGACTAAATGATATCTGTGTGGTTAAACAACTGGCTGTATCTCTTACAAATACAATGCTAAACTTCTTGCAGTGTCTGAGCCCTTCAAAAGCCTATCTGATTGATCTTCTGAGTTTAATTTTAAACAGATTAAATATTGTCTGTTTACAGAATGTAAAAATTGAACTCTAATCTTTTGCAAGTTCCTCAAAGGAATAAGATTTTCTTTTGTTGCTGTAAAATAGTTTTAAATCAATAAATTGTTCTAAAAGGCTTACCTATGTCAGTAAAACAGTCATTTAGGTGTGTGGCTCACTGTTTCTATGTATATGCTTCATTTTAATCAGCCTTCAGAGGAATTAAGAAATGGTGATCTATAGTTGATATTCCAAAGGCGTCTATTAAAGATCACGTGGATTAAGTCTTTTATGTGACTACTGAACAACAGACTTGCTTGTTGCAAGGTGTGTCTGTTAAATAAAAGCAAAGTGTTTCCAAGTAGCAATCATGTATTTGGGGGTATGTGTATCAAAACACCATGGGTATTAAAGGGAGATTGAGATTGCAAGGTAACTGACTTGTATCTAATTAGCAGCCAGCTTTAGTTTGAAAAACAGTCCTAAATAACAATATTGTTATTATTCAATTAGTAAGTCCTGATGAGAGTGGCTGTTGAGAATGACAAAGGAATTTTAAGCAGTCCTGCTTAATTCAGGGTATATTAATAATTAATCACGCTATATTGATACTCCTTCACACTCAGTGAATTATCTTTCATAGCCCTAAGGCCCTGAGCTTGAGAGGGCAAGACAGACAAGTACACAAACTGCAGCAGGCACAGTTTTTGGGTGACTCATCATGTGAGAAATACATTGATGTTACTTATTTCACTTACCTCCTTGATGAGACTACAGTGTCAGAATTTGTAATCTTACTTTCTTACAAGATTTTTTGGATCTGAGATTTGAATATGCTGGTTGAAATGAAACAGTTTTGGTTGGCCTCTGCAAAATTTTCACGCATGTGTATTTGTTTGCATCCCTAAAAGGCAGAGGAGCAAGCATCTGTGTTGACTGGTGGTGTATTTCAAGAGCATGTATGCAGGTACAAAGGGCACATGTAATACACAAGCAAATTCCTCTCAGGTTATTTTAGATGGATATATTTGTAGTAGTTTTTCTAGGCTCTCACAATACTCCTTAGGAGTCCTTAGGTATGAGTAAGTGTCTTTAGGGTACTTGTCATCTGACCTGCTTTAGCAGTCTTACAGTGAGTCAAACCATGCAAAACAGCGCTTGTTTCTCTGGCTACAAAGTGAGTCTGATCAATTAGCTCAGACATCTGTGTTGGGTCAGAGGAACTGCCTTACACAAACCCACACTTTGAATAACTAGTTTCCTCTACGTATTGCCTACTTTTCTGAACTCTTCTAGTTTTTAAGTAGGGAAATACTACTTTTTTTGAACTTAATCTGAGTTGCCTGAATGTAAGTTGTCATATCAGAAGTTTCTAGTGTAGTAGTACATGCAGTTTTGTTATGTTAAGCTCAGGATTTGAGACGGCTCACTTCCCAGGAAGAAATGCAACTATGTGAACCCTTTTGCTGCCAGAACCAATCATGTTGTGATCTATAATCAGCTTGTAATTACCTAGGTTAACTTGGGATAGGGAAGAGGAAGGATTGGAATAGCTCCAGTAAGCAAAGCCACAGGAAACAAGTAAATTAAGCCATAAGAATGTACAGTGAGATCTTAATGGAGCAATGAAATAAAATTTTGGTGACTATGGTGGTGGACATAAAGATACTTTGTTTGAAGATGAGACAGAGGTCTGCACTGGTGCAGCTTTTCTGGATTAAGGCTGTATCTGGACCTAAACTGGCTCAGACTTAAATTAGTGTGGAGACTGTGCAGCCCTGGTTCTGTTAAACAGCTCACAGATGAGTGGCTATTTACTGTGTTAGCATTGTACATACATCAAGTAACACTGATAGCAGTGTATATTTGCACTAGTGAGGATGCAGTGCATGGTACACTAAAAAATGGACAATTGTATTTTCTTTCCATTCATGTAATTATCCTAGCACTATTCTTATAACTCATAGTATATCTGAAATCTGCTTCTCAGAACAATTGTGATGTGTCTGCAGACTGCATTTTACTTCAATTTTTGTTAATTCAATTATGTGCTTTTCTGAAGCCAGATATTCACCAACCTGCAAGCAGCAGGACCTTTCAATCAAAGCATCACCTGCACTCCATTACTGACCTAGTCATTTTTCCATAGTTTCTATTTCCGTTCACTCCCTGACCTCTGATAAGACAGACTTACTGACATTCCAGGTAGGTCAAACTGTGGCAAGTGGCTTTCATTTACGAGAATTGTAAGCTGCTTTGGTCCTTTTTTTCCCTTATGTCTGTAGATTATTTAGCACTAGGAGCCCTGGGTTTGGGTTTTTTTTACTATAGTCTGTAGATGAAAATAGCACAACTATCCAAGCTGACAGAGGACTTGAATGAAGCACAGCTTGTATCACATATGTCAACTTTCAGCCATCAAAAGGTAATTTAATTTGGCCTTCTGAGAAACTAAATTTTGGGTTTAGAGTCATGATGATTAAAAAAGGTTGGGAGGAAGAGTGTTCAAAATATTTATGAAAACCACATACTACTAGGAAAATCTCCACCACTGTATTTAAAATTATTTTTTGTTACTGGAAAAGTTGTATAAGCAATTTTGTAGTAATTTTTTAATGAATAAATTCTATTAGCATTCTTTGTCTCTTCTTGCATGAATTAGTTCATTGCATGATTTACTCTTGTCTTCAGAAAAGAAGCTCAGAATTTGCTTACATGCATACTACATTTTTTTCACTTAATAGTGCTTTTCTCACCTTTAATTTTCATAAAGAAATGTGGTTGCATAGTCACTGATGGCTTTACCGGATGTTTTGGATATAAATATAAGTAGTGCAACAGCTCATTTAAATAAAATTACTAAAATATTTTGGGGTTAAGACCATTGCTGCATTCAGAAAGTAGGTTTATTAAATTGCAGTGTCAGTAAACAGTAATCAGACTATAAATATAGAATAAATTCTATAATCTGTGCTGTGGCAGAAGCAGAGCAGAACAGAACTTTTTTCCTTTTTTCCAATATGTTATAGTAAATATTCTCAGCTTCCTGTATGTCACATACATTAATGTTTACACAGGACCTGAAATAAGCAAATGTGGTGGCTTGACCCTGGCTGGATGCCAGGTGCCCACCAAAAGCTGCTCTATTGTTCCTGTCCTCAACTGGGCAGGTGAAAGAAAATACAACAAAAAGCTTGTGGGTCAAGATAGGAACAGGGACATCACTCAGCAATTACAGTCACAGTCAAAACAGACTTGACATGGAATTAATTTAACTTATTAACAATCAAATCAGAGTAGGGTAATGAGAAATAAAATCTTAAAACCCCTTCCTTCCACACCTCTCTTAATCCCCAAGGGCTACAGGTCCTGCCAGGAGCCTGGTCCAGCTTCCCATGAGATCACAGCCTCCTTCAGGCATCCACCTGTGCTGGTGTGGGGTCCTCCATGGGCTGCAGGTGGATATCTGCTCCACTGTAGACCTCCATGGACTCCAGGGGCACAGCCTGTGTCACCATGGTCTTCATCACAGGCTGCAGGGGAATCTGCTCTGGCATCTGGAGCACCTCCTCCCCTCTTTCTTCACTGACCTTGCTGTCTGCAGAGTTGTTGCTCTCACATATTCTCACTTCTGTCTTCCACTGCAATTTGTTGTGTGAGGTTTCCCCCCCTCCCTCAAATATATTATCACAGAGATACTACCATCATTGCTGATGGGCTTGACCTTGGCCAGCAGCGGGTCTGTCTTGGAACCAGCTGGCATTGGCTTCATTGGGCTTAAGGGCAGCTTTTCACAGGAGCCACTCCTTTAGTCCCCTGCTACCAAAACCTTGTCGTGCAAACCTGATACAGCAAAGATGTTACACATAATTCATACTACTAGTCACTAGAAGTATGGAATTTTTTTGGCACAACATATGTTTCTTCACTTCATGCCACATCATCTAGTGGGCCATGATATAAAACAATGCAGCGCATTCGCTTTTTCTGCAACAAGACCTGCTTCTCTCACTTCTCACCACTTTCTCTGAAAGCATATGCCTGTCATTTTGGACTATTCTGGTATTACCCTTCCATTTATTATGTCACTTTCAGCTCTTGCCTTGAAGGACATCTCTGAAAAACTTCCCATACAGAAGACTCTGCAATGACTTTTGAAATACAAAGTTGTCTCTGGTAGAAAAGCACGAACTGCATCTAGATGCTGTTAAGTGGTTTTCATCACCAAAAATCTGGGCCTTACTAAATGATGGGGTAAATTCATTAAGAATATACTGTAACTATCCATGCTCTCTTCTTTGACTCTTAACAGTGAAAAGATGAACTAGTGCTCCTAACTTAGAACATCACTGCTTAATACTTGATTATTTTTCTTTTTCTGATGTAGTGGTTTCCTTCCTTACTCAGGATGGTTGTTTTTTTTTGTTGTTGTTGTTTTAGCACCTTAAATGTTATATTGATAGGTCCTGTCTTGTCATAAGTTAACAAACTGATTTTTGGTGCCATTGACATGGGGTTTGTTTGTTGTAATAATAATGTGCTGTTCTGGTACATAGTGTTTAGGGCGCTAGAAGAGTGTTAATTTGGGAAGATGGAAAGTGGAAAGTTTTAAGGCATACAGGTTTTAATGGACAACAGGATGAGTAAACAGATGGATGCGTAAGGAGGAAGTTGTGTCAGAAATAAAAGTGAAATAAATTGTTTGAAGGCTGGGGATTCCTTTTTTTTTTTTTCTGAAAAGGACAAAGATAATTCAATTTGGGAACATCCCACTGATCAATGAAGGTGATAAACATAATTCAGAGTTGGATAGACTGTTAAGACTTTTTGTTTATTGAAGAGAAGGACTGTGAAGACATCTGCAGTTGCTAGGTAGGAATATGTGAAAACAAATCAATATCACTTTAACTTGTTTTCCATTTAGTCAATTATATGAACTGAGACATCATCTAGTATCTCTGTTGTATACTTTTAAGAGGAAGATTCAGTTCTGAAGTCCTTTTTGAAGCACTGTAAGAATAGGTTACATAGCAAACATACACTGTGAACACTGCTACTGCTTTACTTCATTGAGATATGCTTAGTTATGCATTCCTGTTTGAAGTCCTGAGAAGTCCTGTCTATGAGATCTAATTTTGAAATACCTTGACCTGTATGTCATCAATGTGTAATAGTGGTGCTTTCACACTTCTCTGTTTCAGTTTGTGTTTTTTTTTCTAGAAGTAGAACAAGATAATGTAACATTCCTTTTGCATGTTTATTTCCGGCTTATTATTTGTGAGAAGAATATTATAAAGTAACTCCATAATCTTAAACCATGAATGAAAAAATTATGGAGAAGCACACTAACTTTGGGTAGCTCTTCTGAATTACAAAAAACCCCCAAAACCCAAAAAAAACCAAAACAAAAAACCCCAAACAAATACAAACCCAAACCAAAAAAAACCACCAACCCAACCCCCCAAACCCCCCCCCCAAAACCAAAAAAAAAACCCCAAAACCCAACCAACCCACAATATCCCTAAAATACAGTAACAGGTCCAACACCTCCAAGTACATATGCAACTTGTTTTCCACCTATCTCTTAGTAGTTTTTTCTTTTATATTCAGCTATACACTTTATTTTCATCAGAGTAGTTAAATTATCAACATTCTTGAAATTAGGTTTTCCAAATTAATATAGGTACAGATGCATCCTAAAATTGAGCCAGGAACACCAATGATCCTGCCTTAGATCCTGGCCCTGGTGGTCATAGCTGCTACCACCACTGCTGGTGGGGTGAAAAAACTCTTGCCTCTAATATTCTTGTGCATTACTTTATCTTGCTTATCTGCTTGTTTATTAAACCTATTGGACAATGTATGCAGTTTAGCAAAAGTATTATGAACATGCTGCAATTAACACAATCAAGTTATAGTGCTGCTTAAGAAACCTGTTTTCTACTAAGGTAGAAAATTTTAAATTCAGTCTTTCCTCCCTTAAAATTTCTAGTGGCAAAAAAATAGCTTCTACAAGCAGATAAAGTCAGTCATCAAATGTGAGCCACTTCAGACAATTAGAGTTAACTGATTCCAAAACCCCAGAACCCTTGTCTGAGAACACCTTTCTGGTAATTCCCAGCTGGGTCTATCAGCTGGACTTCAACAGAGGAGTCCTCTGCTGAACTGGGCTAGAGAGAGAGGGAAGGAATGTCTTCGCGGGGG
>JAVJGJ010000060.1:62839491-62873183 GCA_035590215.1 Microhierax caerulescens | reverse complement strand
TTGGCGCCCCCCCCCCCCCCCTTCACCTGGACCCTGGGTATGCGGGTGTGTGCTGCTTGGTGCTGACTGTCTCTTTATTCACAGACAGGGGACCTTCCAGTCCAAACTATGTTAGAATAATGATGCTATAGCATTTCATTGCAACTTAAGAGCATCGCCTGGTTTTATTTGTATGGATGGAGCTAATGGTGTTACAATTGTAGCATCAAGTTAGGTTAATTAAGATCTTTGTGGAAGGGACAGACTACACTATTTCTTAGACAGTTCTGATTAATTTATTCTCTTCCTAGGAAGAAAATAGTTTATGTGGAGGCCCATATTTCTGGCTATCAGATGTGTGGAGAGCTGATACTGTAATCTTTGCCTATGAATTCTTCATGTTTTGCCAAGTATTTATGATTTAGAAAAGGGAATCAAAGCATTATACCTGGTGTATAGCATGGAAGATACTAGTGTCACATATGTTCTGCTGGATTTTGTTTCACATTTTTGTTACTGCAGCACCGATGACATTGATGCACAAATGAATGCAGTGTTCTCAGGTGACTGATTTAATGACCAATAATGACTAAGCATCCAGTCCCCTGGTTTTATTCAGCTTTTCGTCTTTTTGTCTGGAAGCATATTAAAGATAACGTCTGTTTCATCGAAGTTGTCCTGGTAGTTTGTGAGGCCAAAAACATATAGCACACTGATAAATTCCTGGTTGGTTGCTGAGAAGAAATACAGTATTTTTTACTAAAGATATAAGCTATGACTTTCTGTATGGATATATTGTTTTACTGTAGTATTGGGGATGACAAAGGAGAATATAACTGAGGTAATCACCAATCACCCGCTGCAGTAGGATGTTTTTTCAGTCAGAAGTGGTAGAAGGTTTCACCCAAAGATACTGTGATCTGAGAACTGAGTACCTGGGAGGAGTCTAGAAACATACCTGAAGTATTTGATCTGACAAGCTGGTCATGTTAACTCATGCTTAGTCTGAGAAGTGATATTTGCCTGGCTCAGTTTTCTAGTTATGGAAGAACATTTTTTTTACAGGTTAAGGAGATGCGTGTGTTTAGGTTTTGGTGGTGTTGAGGATTGTTGTTTTTTTTTTTAGTAGTTTACCCTGTCTGTATCCTTTCTTAGTGGAAGGATGCACACTGTAGATTTTTATTATTTTCTTTCTTTCTTTTTGGTAAACTAAGAAATAATATTTTTTTCTGGGATTTTTCTTGATTAATGTATTGGTAGCACTTCCCTGAGTCGCTGTACAATTCCTCTCTGATTATACTCGCTAGAGGAATGATGTTCATTTTCAGTTGCCAAAGCTTTTATATATGCCACATGTGCAATGGTGATACCAATGTGACAAATTGCAGGGTCATCTGATGAATTGTATTTACATCCACCTTTGACCACCTCACCTGCTTTCTGCCACTAATCTATCTCCACTGGGATTTATTCAACATTCCAAACCTTGAAGCAGCTTCAAACATCTGCTAATTTAAAAAAAAAAATAAAATCAACCTGCCAAAGAAAAATTTCCTGCCTTTCTCCTAGCCAATGAAGTACTCTCTGCCTCCAAAAAATACACTTGCCTATGTAAAAAAAACCTGAACAATAATCAGCTGTACACCCATGGCAAAGTTTAATACTTTATAAACATTCATATTTCAGACACTTTGGGCTTCAGTAAGATATACTGTCTGGGGCTGTCCTGAGATTCTCAACTTTAAACCTGGACATTTTTATAAAAATCTATTGAAAGGCAGTTTATTTCAGTTCACATGTGCAAAGTTAGCTTGTGTGCCCACTGATGTTAGTAGGTAGTGTCGGGCTGCTGAGAACTTGAGAAAAGTCTTCAGTTGAGGGGCAGATACCTTTGCTGGAAACTCTGGCCTGTGATACTTTGTGTTGAAATTATATTGATGTCCATTATTAATATTGCCTAAAGGCTTCATGACTATTTAGTCTTCAGAAGACTATAATTCTAGCAGGATGCTATTGGCAGTTTGTACTTAAGCTCTGATGGTTCCATGTACTTAATCATAGACCTATATTTAAACTTGATGTTAGGCATTTGCTTCAGAAGTATCTTCTGAAACAAGATGTTGGCTTTTGAACAACTTTCTCAACCTAAGTCACAGGCCATTTAGTCTCTGTTAATGGCAGATGGCTGATCTTAAGGGGGACGTGAAACAAGCAGCTTCACAAAGCAGTTAGCTATTTGCAGATGCATTTAAAAACAGACTTTATGAACTGCTTGGTTAATGCTATTGAGGAGAACAGCTAAATACAGGACTTCTAATATGAAAAAATGAGAGCACCAGTATGTGGAATCGTTTGGGATAGTAGCCCGACATCTGTGGTATGAAGAGTTGGCCAGGAAATATGCTGCAACAGACTGTGCTTTACTGTCTACAGTATTTTTGGCTCCAGTATCTTATTCAACAATAAAAATTAATGTTTGATATTCACCATTATTGTGAAAATACGATCACATGTGGAAGTATTTCATAACCATTTGCAAACTTCTCTTTGCTTTTAAAAATGCATTTATACAATGGTTTAAAATATTTCTTATTGTCTGATATGGAATGTACTTCTAAAAGTACATTTTCTCAAAACTGTTCACCTCACCTCTTCCAACAGATACTTTGAAGGGATCACCACTTTTATGACTCACCCAAAATGTGTGAAATATATTGTTGTGTTGTATGAAGCTATTAAACAGGCCCCTTGCCAGCTAAGTACATTCTTTTTAAAATTGTTGGAGATACTGGGACATAGTGAAGTAAACAAAAATGAGCTGCTTTAATTAATGGTAGAAATGCTCAACACACATTTGCCAAATAGTCACTAGAGGGAAAACACATTTTTTCCACAATAAAATGTAGTTATTGTGAAAAATGCCAGACCAATAAAATTAGAAACTGATGTTTTCTAATTGTTTTCTGAGAGTACAGTGAGAAACTGTAGAAATCATGCATTATTGCTGCTAAATACATCTAAAGCTATAATGGAGATTTTCAATACATACTAGCATTGGTTTTGAAAGGGATATTTAAATTATGCTTTTAGAATTCATTTTAGTATATAAATATAAATGCTGTTGTGGTAAGAACAGGACTCATCAGTAACAATTCTGTAAATATGATATTTAAGTATCCACCTCTGATGAAATTCCTGTTTGTGACATACCTGCATAAGCCCTTCTGTGTTGCTTAAAACTTGTTAAAACTTGTTTTAATGTAATGAATTGTGCTTAAGATGGATTGGGTCTTGTGCAGGTGAATGTGGCAAACACTAAGATTAATCAATCATTTCACATTTCTTTTCCCTTAAAAAGAAGGGGAGTGGGATATGGAGGCAGGGAGTGGAGAAAAGGGAGAAGAAAATAATAATATGAACTAATATGCAGATTAAACACAAAATGAGTACATAATTATTTTTTTCTTTCCCTTCTGTTGATATAAGGTCCCTTGGGATTTCAATATCTTTTTAAATCTATTTTTTTCATGCATCAAATCTTTCTAATGATAACGAGAGAGTAATTGGCACATGTAAGGTGTCAGTGGATGTGAAAACATTTTTTTTATCGTTTGAGTATTTGTCAGTGCTTTGTATTTCTCTGAAACTGTTCTCTAATCTTTGCTGTCTCTTTCACTAAGTAAAAAAACATCTGGAAAGGCAGCAAGGAAAAGGTATTCTGAATTACTTGCTATATATGGATGTTAGCATATATATAAAAATATACATATATATATATATGTAAATATAGACATATATGCTAACATCCTATAGTTAAGCATTATGAAGTAGCACACTACATTGTAGAGAAATGTGGTGCTTTATAAAAGTGCCAGAATTGAACTTTTAAGTGTTTTGTTTCTCTGTTTAACGTAACTTTTGGATATGGAACAGACACTTCTGAAGCAACTTTATAACGTCTAGAGATCAGTTGCTGGGTCATATTTTTTCTTTCAGGTTTAATATATTTCTGCTGTTCCTGGAAATCAGGGGAAACACTTTAGCTGTTTACTTAATTGTGCCTTTAACCTGCCATGTGGCAGCAGAAGCAAGGAAATTTCACATTCTGCACTCTGCTGTCAGCTTTAAAAACACGTCAAGTATAGGGTATCAAATTCACACGTCTGTGTTTCCATGGCAAGTAAGGGTTGCCCACAGTGTAATACTAAAAGAAAAACAGGGCAATCAAACCTGTTGAAAAGAAGCTACTCCTAGTATTGACTTCTCTGCAAATAGCTTTCTTAATTGCTTCTTTGTTAGTCATTATGTGTTGAAGTAATTTCAGTTATTTGATACAAGCATCCCTAAAATCTTCTGAGCTATCTTCCAGCTAATTTAATGGAAGTCATCTATAGGTTATTGACCAGTTCATCCATCCTGATTCACTATGATGTAGTTGAGAATGTTACTCTGTGCATTATCATCATAAGTATTGCAGTCTGGGATGTGCATGTTTGTCACAGTGTCTTTCTATTTTGGATGATTTGCTTCTCAGCGGGCTTCCCAGCTGGGTTTGCCCTTGACTCACTGTGAATGGGTTGGCACAGTGGTAGCGTAATCTGTGTGATGAGTGTGTGCATGCTCTTAGCAGTCTTCTTGGGAAGCTAGCTAGACCTAAAAATACTACAGCTTTGTTTAGTTGCAGCTTGATGTTTAATGATACTAAAAAATCTAGAACATGGAAAACTTTATATTGCAGTTAATTGTAGATTCTTGGTATAGTTCTATCCAGTTTCGTATTTCTTCTGTGAAAAATGGTTTTCTTAGCTGAGAGCTACTGTTTCCCTGCAACTCCTCAGCTGTGCCCCCCCAAAAAAAGTGAAAAAAGAGAGCAAAAGTGCAACAGGGCTAGCAACAAATAGGAAAAAAGGGAATGACAATGGAAGAGGAAGAAGATAAAACTGATTTCTTTCAATTACTTATCCATTTTTATTGCAACTTGATCCAGACTCCATTAAAATGATTGTAAGTCCATTAGAATTCCATTTACTGAAATTGGATTCAGTTGTTGGTTGCTAAATTGCACTTATTTGAAAATATCTTCTATGTGTTTTGGAATGGAAAGTTGTGAAATACTTTTTTTTTTTTATAAATGTTGATTTAAAATTGTTGGGATACAGTCAATTTTAGAATAGTGTTGTCAACAAATGTTGAACGTTTTGTTTAAATTATTACAGTATCTTTTAAAAATAATATTCTTTTCACTGTTTGCTTACTAAGTTGTTGATATTTTTCTCAGGCAGCAAATGCTGAAGAATCTAACTTGTTTTTTTCTGCTTTGATCTCAATGTTTAATGCTGTAGTACTAAGGTTAGAAATACTGTGCAAGAGTCTTTACACGAATGCCACATTTCATTACATGGAAACACAACATTGTGATAGTAGATCTTGGAAAAGCTTGGGGTTGCATATATAAATTCAGGGCCATAACTGCAGAGTCGCCCTTTATTTAGCTTGTTAATAAATACATATATTTTAATTTTATTTTACGGTATTTTACTTTGCTTTGGATTTCAATAGGTGTTCAAGTAAAAAAGACACATCAGAATTATTTCTGTAGTATAATATATTGTGGCTTTGGAAGAAGAGAATGGAGATGTTTTGACAATAAAATGTGTGGCATTTCCTGTTGGTTGAAATTTTGGTTTGCTTACTAAGTTAATATTTAATGTTATCATTGGCAAGGCAAACTTCTGTAGGAAAATATCGGTGCGAATTTTACTAGTGAGATGGGAGTACAGGCCATAAAAATTCTCAGTTTCCCTTTTAAAAACTTAATCCATTTGTCCAACAGGAATGAATACAGAAGGACTAGAGGTTTTGAACTTCCCTCACATCTGGGTATAGCAGTGTATTTTGACTCCAAGCACAATAAAACAATCGTACTTGCTGGTGGTATATGACATAATGACCCAAATATGTTTTTAAAAAATCATTTATTGCTGTACATAAACAGCTAAGTTAGCACAAGGGATGATAAAAAAACATTGGTAATTCTTCCTTTAGCTGGGAACCATTGGTGGCCCATTAGGATTCCAGATGTAGCCGTGTGTGCTTTTCCATTTGTTTTCTAATGTCTAGTGCTTGGGCCCTTGGTACCTTGGCTGTGGTTGTCAAGAGTGTTGGCTTTTCAGCTTGAGGTCTTCCTGGAGAAACACACTGACCTAGCTAATAGCTATAAAGCAGCTTATTGTCTTGGGCCCAGTTTGTTGGGACTAGCCAGAGCGAGGGCAGCTTCCTGTCAAAGGTCAAACACCAGCTTGACCGAGTTTGCTATGGTAAACACTCGCAACTGGACCTCAAAATCTAGACATTAAAAGTAAATAACAAGATCTTTTAAAACATTATTTAAAAAACAGCAACCTGACGAGTCATATCTACTATGAGTACACTGGATTACATTCAGGTATTTGAGTATTATGTGGAAAGCATTTTCTAATTTCTTTTGCAGGCAATAACTTAAAGTACCGAAATGAAATAATGAAAGAGCAAAAAAATTACTAGAGAAAGCAACAGTGATGAGGTCCCTTTGCCTGAAAGCTAAAATAAAACCTTCACTTTTCTTTGGTATGAGTTAGGATTCACAGCTGTCTTTAGCTATTTGATAGTCTTGTGATGTTGATTTAAGACAAAACACTTAACATAGCAAGCTTACAGTAAGCAAAGGCATGGTAAGAACAAAGCTGCTGTTAAATTAAGGTCAGTGTATTGGTATTTGTTTCTATAGATCCAGATTGTCGAAACTGTTGACGTGCTTAGTTCTGCTGAGTTTTCTGGGACTATTTATGATGATGAGTAGCTCTCATGTAGAAGTAATTGTCATTCTGGCCCTACCTGATTTAAGTGATAGTTTTTGAAGAAGCACTGTTTAGTGTCATTACAGCCTACAGTGATGTGAATGCCTCTATTGAAATAGAAATTCAGTGCCCATGTAAAAAGTATATTTTGAGAAATGGTGGCTGGTTTTTTGGGGTTTTTTGTTTGTTGTTTTTTTTTTTTAAATAAATCCTTTATTATATACCTGTGTTTCAATAGAACTGAGCCCAAAACAAGCCAGTCTGGACATTCCTGAACTGTTTGGAATATGTATATGTGTATATCCTTGTTTTATGTGTGCATGTATTTTCTATAATTGCCTACAGATATAATACATATTGATCTGAATCTACCCTTTTTGAGGTCCAAGAACATCATAGAACTCTAAGGTACTTTGCATCATCTATGTTAAATATCCTTACCTGGCCTTAAGAACACTTTGATTTTCTTAGGTTTAAATCCATGGATTTTAAATGCCCATGGGGGCATTTCTGAAATGTGAACAGTTTTAAATATAAGTTAGTCTTAAGCTTTCCATTACAATTAAATTAAACAACCTAGGCTCAATAATAAATGCAGGTGTCTAGACCCACTAGTAAATACAGAACACAGAAACAGCATTCATTATTCAAGGTGCAAAGCACAAAATCATTACCAGAGAACAGCTGTATCCATGTGTCTGAGGAAGTGCTGGTGGAAACCTGTTTAGTTCCTGCCTTGTGACAGTCCAGACTTACATTATTTTTAAAGCCAACCAATGGAACTTTTTTGCATACTGGTGAGAAGCTGATGTGAGTAGTCCAGCTGAAATCACAAGGGCTAGTTGTGTGCCTACTGTTTTCTGGAAGATCAGTTTGAGAGGGTTCAGACCCAAATTAACCACAGCCCTATTCTCTAACCACAAGGCTGTGGGCTAGACAGGATGAGGAAGCTTTCCCTGGTAAAGCTTCCTGTGCAGCAGCAAAGACTGCAGAATTCCCCAGGTCAGAGCAAGAAGGTCGTTGCCGTTGAGTGTTTAGGGCCGTCATATGCAATGGGAAATGTAGTTTTGGCTTTTTTTCCTGTCTTGCTACCAAAGTGATTCTCAACAGAAAATAGTCTTGCTGACCTTGACCAAAAGACCTGAATGAGCACTTCAGAAACAAAATGAAACTGGAAGTGGAGGGCTGGAAGGGTCATGGGTGGAGGGAAAAGAAGGTGTACATAGAGGGCGATGAAGTGAAAGGCCCAAGCAGATGAGACAAGCCTCATCTTGTGGCACAGCCATGTGAGTAATCTAGAGCACTACCTGAGTGCTGAGTTCTTTTGAGCAGAATCTGCTCGAGTTCCTGCTTTTATAGCTGACCAATACACCAAATTTCTTCTCTGAGCTCTTTTTTCATTATGCATCAGGTTGTTTACTTCTGTACCCATTTACCATGTTTATATTACAAATACTGTAGCAAAAGAGGGTTAGATTTGAAATGGCCAAACTATCAGAAGTTTATGAAGTCTGTTATGCTAGCAGATAATCAAAGTGAAGTATAACATGCTGCCCAGGGAGGTGGTGAAATCACCATCCCTGGAAGTATTTAAAAAACACATAGATGCGGTGCTTAGGGACATGGTTTAGTGGTGGACTTGGCAATCCTGGGTTAATGGTTGGACTTGATGGTCTTAAAGGTCTTTTCCAACCTAAATGATTCTATGATTCTATAGTGAGAAGTACCTACTTTAACAGTATCTTATAATGGTAACAGGTTTTGTGGGCACGTATGGCTTTAATTTTTCAGTGTACCTGACTCTTAATGTGTCTATACTGTTAGATTTGTTAGTAAAGTATATAGTGTGCTTTTGTGGAGTTTTATGTTTTCACTTTTCTTTGTTCGGAGCATACTAAACATAAAATTGTAATCAATGTAGAAATTTTTTTAAAGAAATTCTTCAGTTTTATGTAACACTGAGTTGTGGTCCAGTCTAATCCACTTGACTAACTTTTTCCACAGATGAATCAATGTGATAATTCCTTTCCCTGGTCATTTCTGCTCAGTATTTTGTTGCTGTACAACTTCAGAACAGAAAATTCCTTTAGCGTGTGAGACTGAAAATTGGCTAAATCCCAGCCCTTTGGTTTTGCAAAACAGAAGTCCTGTACTTATCAGCAGAAAGTTATTTGAGAAGCCACTGAGATTGCTAGGTCAGCAAACATCTTTGTGGATAATTCTATGTCCTCGTGAAGGTAGGCTTCTGAAATCTGCCTGGCTAACTGCTTCTGCTCTCTCTGTCATGCACAGTGGCATCCAGTGACGAGTCTGCAGATAGAAGTGTCATGTTTTGAACTGCTTCTCATAGGAGAAAAAGACATTAAATAATTTAAGAAATCTAAGGTGAAGGAAAGTGTTTGTTTTCTTTCTTTGGCAATTGCACTCTTTGGCCATCAAAAATAAGCACAAGAAGCCAGCAGTACTTTGAGGGATTCGTATTACCCTCGACCTTTACTGGGCTTAGCTGGAGCCAGCTGCTGTACAGACACTGGCCTATGGTCCCTGCTGATAATCACATACTGAGATACTGACAGCAGTGTAACATTTTTGGTAAAGTAGCTCAAGATTTACACCCCCCTTTTGAATAGTCTTCTGTAGATGTCAAACAAATTCCAGAATAGGTCTTTAAAACTCTTCACCAGTCAGTTAGAAAGAGCTAACCTCTACTCTGGATCCTATTACAAAAAGAAGCTTTGGAAATACTATAGTGCTGGACGCTGTTCCAGATGTGTCATGAAGGGGGGAACTCTGTACTGTGGATGACAAAATGGCAGAAGAATCAAATGTTTCTGCTCATTGTAATAGATGGTCTTATTTTTATTATGGTTGTCTCTGGTACTGGTACAAGGAAAGAAGTTGGATTGCAGTACATACAAAACACTAACGGATAGAGGTCATGTATTGCTGGATCTTGTAATCACTGTTTAATAATTTGTCATTTGAAATTCCAAAATACTTATTGTAAGACTAACTGCATTCTGACTTCAGGGACATTTTGGTGGTGGATGAGCTCATCTTTTAAGTTTCTGTGTCAGTATGTGAAAGCATAATTTAGAGGAAAACATTGATCTTGAAATCAAAACACCATGCAAACAGAACAATACAAAATAAAATGTCAACTGTATGTTGTCAGGGGTTAAAATAACCGTTCATGCATCTCTGATTTATTTTCTCTGTTCAGCGTTTTGAATATTCTAAAGACAGAAGAGATGCAAGCGTTCTAGAGAACTAATTCATGACTCCTTCTGCATTAAATAGGGAAATAAGACATAGTTTCCTTGAGGAAAAAATGTAGTATGTGTTTTAAAGACTAACAGTCTACTTTATTGATGTTAATAGAATTTGAAACTTCTGTGTCAGACATTTTTGAGGAGAAAAAAAAAAAAATCCGTTTAATGGGTATCCAAAACAAAGCTTTTTCTACTGTTTTGTTTGGGGGTGGGGTTTTTTTGGTTGTTTGGGGTTTTTTTTTTACAGAAACCGAGTTGAGATACATGCAACTGTAAAAAGGCTCTTCTTATGTACACAGTGTATGCCCGAGTTAAAAGGGGAAGGATCTAGCTGTTGTCTGTAAATGAACAGTCTGCATTGGAGATGGTTGCTTTGCTGTTACAGGAGTCCTTATAGTTGCCTTGTGGAGCTTTCTCAATTAATGCTCAAGGCTATGCATTCCCCTGCAAGATAGATAATTACACATGGAATTTTGTATTAAATAATATATAATAGTAATGCTAAAGACCTTTTCTATATTCCTGTGTGCAAATGAGTCCAAAGATGGCTAGAACACTTCTCAGGAAGTGAAACACCCTGGACTGATGTCCTCCATACCAGAACATAGCACTCTGTACTTTCAGGTGAGTCTGAAATTTTAAGCAATCAAGGTGTAGTTTATCTTTTATAGTCTTTCTGATGCTGTGTGTTTTGCTCTTTCTGCCCAATGACACTTTCCATTGCTACTGCTGAAAGGCAACCTCAAAGTGAAACTAGTGTGTACCTGCTTCTGTCAGATAGAAGATGTTGAACCACTTAAGGACTGAGGAAAGATTTGAATCCTAGGATTTGAACCAGATCTCCAAGGTTTCCCATAAAAAGTGACTGAGGCTGAGCACTACCAATATCTCCGTTGTTAGCGGTGGGTTTTTTTTTTAGTGCCCACAGACATGTTTTCTCAAGGTCTGTGTCTGTGTATGCATGTCAAGTATGTTGTGGGTTTGCATATTGGATTGGGCCCCCTGTGGCCTGTATGTTGCTCTACTGAAGTTTTGGAACCCGAATAGGCTTAAGCAGGAATTAATTTAGCTGTGAAAGGCAGATCTTGATGGGCATAGAAGCATCACCAGGAGCTTATGAAGCATTAAGCTTAGAGAGTTGCCTTCAGGGTTAGGCAGCTCCTGAACAGAGCTATTTGGAAAGGTGTGTATAAAGTTGTCCTGAGTTTATTTTAGCTTATATCCTTTGCTGGTGGTTTTATTTTTCATGGAAACCAGCAGTCAATATGTTAAATTCAATGAAGTTGACTTAATTTAAATGCCAATGAAAGACTTCTGTTTCTTCTGTTGAGAGTATGCCTGACTGCTTAATGACAGTCCTGTTTTCACCCTCTTCCATGTGTGTCCTCTTTTTTAAAGGAAATATGTTACACGCTTCTGTGAACTGATGTGCAAGAAGAAAAGTCTACTAACACATAGTTGATAATTATCTTTAGCTACGAAAGTACTAGGTGTCATTCATGGATCCAAAATGTGTTTATGCACAAGGTGAGTTAAGCAGTGGATGATATGACAGTTTACATCAGATGCTGGAGCTGAAGAATGACTTGTAGGCACCCAAAGATTTCTTTGGGGCTACCGTGTATTTTCTAGTAAAGCCAGACTGCTGAACTTGGATGGGCTTGGGCTGTGTTTAGACTGGGAAGCAGCTAGAAAAATGCTTCTAAGGACTGCCTGAAAGTGTACAAGGGAAATCTCTGAAGCCACATAAGCCTCTAGAGCTTGATTTTAGGTCATCTGCTTCCCATTTTTCTGTAAAGTGGCAAGGCTGGATCTCACTGTACTCCGGCTAGTGGTTAGCTGGTGGAGTTGTTTCTGATGTTGCCTTAAGTACAAAGCATCTTGATACCAGTAGATAAACTAGAATTGCTGTACCCTTTTATTTCTTTTTTTCAATTTTATTTCTTTTAATTTGGCTCCTTCTCTTATGGACCCTTCATTCAAAACCGTGGGGACCTCACTTGCTTCACATTGGTTTCTTCTGCAATGCTACTGGAGAGGCTTTGGCTGGGTGTGTGTCTTGATGCTTTTCAGAGCCAAAGTGCCTCTGTTGGCTTCTATTATATGAGTATTTAAACAACGTTAGTATAGAAATTGCTCCTTGGCAAAGAATATGCAGAAGGGACTTCAGACTGATCTCTGTGTGTTCTGTGTTACATATTCAGAAAGGCTTGTGTGCAGCCCACTCTGTTTTAAAAAGAGTAAACTCAGTTTACTACTGTTCTTGCTTGTGTCAGTCCAGTCTTTGTTGACATCAGAAAATCTATTAGCATTGTGGTATTTTCATAATGCTATTTCTGTGGCATGTACTTGGTAATTATCACATTTTTAGAATGTATATACACACATTTTATTTTGGCAAAGGTTTGATTTGCATATATCTCAACTGAGAAAATGAGAAACAAAAAAAAGGATGCTGTTCTGGGTAAAGTAAGGGTACTTTTCAAATGCCTGTTTGCAGTTAGCTCACTCTCTGTTATGAGTTATTTATAATAAATCTCTCTCCAAGTGAAATTATTCCTATAATAATGTACTTAGCTGAATTCAGTGTTTAATTGGAGCTGACTTTAAATCACCTGAATCATTTGAATTAAGACCTCTAGTTGATCTTGAAAGATTAGAAAGAATAAGTACTTTCATTTGTAATTATTTACTAGGAATATAATATTTTTTAATAAAATATTTGTTACACTCATGTTTTTAGAATTGAAGATTTGTTCTAGCAACATACAGTAATTGGTACTGACTTAAAAATTGTAGCCTGTGTGTGAAGGAGAGCCAATTTTTTCGTTGAATTCCCGGAATAGAACCTAGTATGCTGCTCACAGAACACACGTGGTGTTTCTTCAATTTTTAGGCATTAAAAATAATGCTCCAGTCAAATACATTCATGAACTTGTATGCTGTTTGATGTCCAACAACAGACCAACAGTACCATGGTAATTACATTATTAACAGTGATTATTGATCCATGTTTCTTAGGCAATAAAGGCACCTAAAAACCTAAATAAAAGCAACAAATAAAACCACAATATACTTTGGGGGATCAAATATTAGTAGAGTGCCTTCAGTTTAAATTAATCTAATGTCTACCATGCTTTCTTCAAGAAGTTTTTCAACATTGAAAAATTAAATGTAGTAGCTTTGTGCTGCTATTAGTATGAGGAGACCATAAAGGAAAGCTTCCTGTGTAGGAGTGGTTTCTTGTAAGAATCTGAGCAATTTTTTTGCATGTTAACATAGAGCATAATAGTCCAGGGAGTAGGCTGTTAAGCCAAGATGCTGTATCACTGACTCCAGGTTTAAAGTTGTTTTTCAGTGTATTTACATAAAAACATAATTGGAGTGACTACAGGTGACATATCATTTCTTTGGCATTAAATGCTCTAGTTTATTGTAATTAAATTTTGTGTAATTGTTTGTCAGAAGAATAAATAAAAGGGCATGTAACAGGATTATAGGTAAGTTTTTAGAATGTTATGTTTCTGGGTTATTTTTTTACAGTGGAATTTTTGATGCTACAGTAAATTAAGAAGTTGGATGATTTTCATATGATATCCTATTTCACTAATACAGAGTAACCTTGAGCCACAGTAGGGCAATAATTACCAAACTTAAATCAGAGACTAACTCAGCCAAACAGCTGTTTTCAGTTTGTTAGGAGATCCATTTGATTTACTCTCTTGGTCAACTTTCATTACTTTATAAGACAAAATTTCACTGGAGATTTTAACCCTGAATTCCCAATCTTGTTTTCTGCCTGCTGTAAAATTGCATGCTTGAACTATCATGGCCACTCAACATGTGGGGGAGCTACCGTTGTGTTTTACATTGATCCCAGTTTTCATGACAAGTCACTTCAAATACTAAAGAGTGCAGGTAGAATTCAGCCCTAGATATATTTCTAGCTTACCTTTCTCTTCTGTGGCAAAGGAGGGGGAAATCCTTTGTGTAAGGTTACTGTCTTGCACTTTGGTTTGTTGGCTAAAGTAGTGGATCACATCATTGTGAATATTTGGCACAGAAATAGTTTGACACACAAATTGTCACTGTTTGTTGCTGGTATTTTACAAGGTCAGCACATGTCTGTTATCTCACCCTGAAGCTTCATATGCTTCTCAGGTTTTGTTGCTGTGAAGTTTGAAACCTAATGCTAGCCCCTATCTAGCAGTTAACTCAACTGGATGTAACCATGTTGGTATCCAGCCGTTGTCTTTGTGTTTTACAGGGCTACCATAGCACCAGCGTGATGTATTGATATGGTGATGGTACAGAAACCATCCGAATGGCATTATGTGTTACTGAAAGGAGAATCCAGACATAAAATTTTGGGGTTTTTCCTGGTTTTGTGTGAGTTTTCTTATGGTTATTCTAACACTGCTGATTCTTGGCTTTTCTTTCTGTTACACTATATGAATATTTTAGCAAATTATGAAAAATTACTGAATTCATGCTTGAAAGTGAAACAGCTGACAAAATCAAGAAGTTTCTATATTTATTTGCAGCATCAGTTCTGTTATTGCAGTCTTTTGTGGTAGTCTAAAAAGCAGGCATGGGAAAAGGAAACTGTTAAATGTATCTCGTATCTTTGGAACTAGTTTAAAAATTGCTTTTATATAAAATTGTTGATATTTTTTTTACAGCTTCACTAATAACATTTCCTGCTCTTTCTGGTTATGTTTTTCCATTTAGAAAAGACAGTGCTATGCCTCATTGCTCGTGTTCCTCATCAAGCGTACTCAGCAGTTCTGTACTCTGTCCCTTACTGTCCTGCTTTGGAAAAGTCAACACCTCTGAAAAATGGGGGCTGCAAATGTTGCACATTTTGTGGTGGCTCCTTATCTGTGCTGTTGTGACACTGAAAAATAATACTATGGGGTTTTGCGTGGCCTTTTTTGTCTTCAGAACACTTTGCAATAATTAATTAGCTGCTATCCTGCTCTTAGAAAGAAGAATTTTAGTCTCAGCTCAAAACCATCACATACAAACATTAGTTTGGGAGCTCAAAGTTGTCAAGGTATCTGCATTGTAGCTTTAATCAATGTAATTTAGTTGTATAGGAAATATGAATGTGTTCTGCTTGTACAAAACCCAGTTTGCCCCATCCTTAGTGGCACTAAGTGTAGCTGGGTTTTAACTTGACAGATGAATCACCATTGTATTGTCCCAGCGAGGGAAGAAACACTTTGGAGAAAAACTGAAATGTCCAGAATGGGGAAAGGCAGGCAGGCAGCTGATCTCAGTGAAGAGAGATTTATGAGGTCCTGGAGCCAGTGATTCCCTAGGAAAGTGTTCACTTCCATCACATTGACTAGTTATCAGGATCTGGGTGGTTCTGTTGTGTTTCCTCAAAGCTGTTGCATATGTAGTGCCACACTTATCCTCTGTAATTAATGAAAGGTCAAAAGCAAAAAGTTGAAAGGCTTGCTCTGAAAAATATCATAAATGGGTGTGCCAGGAGATCTCTTTTCCCTTTAAGGAAGGTTAATGTACTCCAAAGCCAGGAAATTATTCTTTCTGATGGATAAAGTTTCTAGGAAAGAATCTTTATAGTGTGCTCATCCTTTTAGTAGGATGCTATTGCTTACAGGTTACACATGAATACTCAAAAGAGAAATTAACTGTGTAGTTAAAAATTTGCAGCATCTAGTATCACTGCTGTGATAAATCCATGTTTAATATCAAATGACAGAAACAACATACATATAGACTGAAGTTCTGCAACATATTTATGAGTATCCTGACAATGCTGTCCAAGCCATTTTCCTGTTATTTATGAAGACCAGCTCTTTAAAACCACTCAAGCACATTTTACATGTTGGTTTAAGCAAAAGAGAAGGTAAGTTAGTGAAAATGGGTATCTCTTATCTTTATTTATGCATTCAACCTAAATAAAAATGGTGTTTTCACTAGAATCAAAGGAAATGAGCTGTTGATCCATCAGCTCTGCAAACCCATCTATCCCACTGTGTGTAAGGTAGCTTTCAATAGGAAAAGCCTTGAGCTGGTTGGGAGAAGAGCAGCTGCACTTCTCTGACTCTCGAAGCTTTTGTGCACACATACAGACAGGATGATATGATATAGGGACTCCTATCCCTTTCTACTGCTTGTGTGCAATTGGCCAGTATCAGGCATGGTGGGGAGTTGGGTGGGTTTTTGAGTGCTTTTATTTTTCCAGTTACATGGTGAACTGCAGTAAATAGCCATAGTTTTGATCCAAGCCCCTAACTATAATTCCTTGCCTCTTTAAGTACATTAGGTGGAAAGACAGTATGATCTTCCCCTAGTGGTTATTCTTAAACTCCCCTGAAGCCTAAGGCTATTCCACACCCCCTAGCAAACTCTGCATGTCAAGAAGCTTAAACTTTTGCGTGGTGTTTGGTTTTTGTTGGGTTTTTTTGGGTTTTTTTGTTTTTTTTTTTTTTGTGCTGTGAAGTCCCTTTCCATTCTTTCTGCCTGCAGTTTGTCACTCTGCAGTTGCCTCAGCCAGGATCTGAGGGTTCTTTCTTTGCTTTCTTAGTTTCCATATGTGATCTTTCATAGTGCAAACAACCACCAAAACAAACAAACAAAAAAATCTTGTCCTGTTTTTACTTAGCCAAGGTACCTGTGTTTTAGAGTTTCTATCTTTGCCTAGAGCCAGGAAGGAAAAAAGCCAGTACACTTCAGAACCCAGGGGGCTAAAGAGGAAATTTTCAAGCAAATAGACTTTGCTTTTGGTTGGGTTTTTGGTTGTGGGGTTTTTTTTTGGTTTGTTGTTTTTTGTTGGTTTTTTTTTTTTTCAGGAAAGGTCATAAAACATTTGATCTGATACCAGAAGACTCACAGAAATCTCCTTTTCAGAGAGATGTAGACACTCCACTAAAATTAGAGAATAAAGAATCATTCAAAGTTTCACTGACTACCTATAGTAAGAAAGTTACACATTATTTCTGTAATTTTTGACTCATTATACAAGAGAAGTTGTATTTCTTGCATCTTTTCATATCCAATAGAAAAAACTGTACATTTTAGCCAACATACTGCAGAATCTCACTTTATCAGTGAGGCAGGTGCAGACTTCACCAGTTGCTTACTTTACTTAAGGTGATGGATCAAACAAATGCTGTCTGGAGTGTAAAAAATAAGATTTTTTTTTTTTTTTTTTTTTAAAAAAATAATCAAAGTGAAGAAGCTAGAGAAGTGAGCTCCTTTTTTAGGAGCATCCACAGTGGCGACTGAGCATTCTCTTGGATCTCAGGCCTAGAGTAAAAAAGACAAACATTTCTGTTGTCACAGCTGAGCCTGCTGATAACAAATGGTTTTGTCAGTGGAGATGTAATTTGTCTTTGTTCCTTAGTGACAGCTCCATGCCAGAACTAGTTTATGATCCTCAGGAGCTATGTAATATGTTGTGTTCAAGTGATGTATTTGCTAAGTATGGTTAAGCTTGTCTCTAGCAATGATACTTAGGTTTTCTGAAATTTACAGGCTAAGTTAATGCCATACTCTAAACTTAGGAGGTATTTGAGGGTGGGTGGAACAGAAGAATAGAAAACACCAGTGTACCCTTGTTTAAACTGCTTAACGATGCCCATGTAGAGATGGAAATTCCTGGGGACATTGTTAAAAAGTTAGTGAATATACAGGTAAATTACAAATTTAGTCCATGCACTAGTTTCCAGATTCTGAGAAAAGGACCTGAACTATGAAGGAACTTGGTTCTTCTGAACAGTAAATGCTGAGAAATACTCAGTGAACTTCTGCTTGACTGGTATGAAATGTTGGTCATTGACATTGCAGAACTTTGGCTTTTTTTTTATTTATGAACATGTGCACATTTCTTGTGAGGCTGTAAAAATGTAGAGGACGTTGTTAAAACCCCTTCTGTGACTATAATGAGAAGAGACCTGCAAAAGTACTGTGAAAATCATCTGATGTTGTGCTGCAGTCTCTGAAGTAAGAAATAAGGGAACTGGTGAAATCTTCCCCATATCATGGATTTGATGGGAAATGGTGGACTGTAGTACAGAATATTGTTTGGATGTCAATTCTGCAAAATGAAATAAGTTTCAAAGTGCACGTTTTGCCACTTTCAAGAAACAGGTTTCTGCATGCTTTACATAAGAAAGCATTGTGAGTACTTCTGGCACAATTCAGGCACCTACTAGATAAGTCTGACCTGTGATCTTGTAGCTGCTGTTGTTTCATGTCTACATATATATACACTTCAGGTATTTAAAATTTTCCTGTTCATCCAGTCCTGCTTTTTTTTTTTAGTTTTCCCACTGATGCTGTCCATTTCACCTTTCCTGTCTGATATAAATTTAATTGTATAATTTTACTGTTACTGTTGCATAATATGAAGCTGGAAAACACAATAACAATCAGCTGCTAGGTGCTCCCCTGTATGTTGTTTAGAGCTGAATACCCAAAAATACACTTCACCAAAGAGACATTGAACCAATAAATCCCCAGGTCATTTGACAGGAACACCCGTATTCAATTTATGTTATGACCATGGAGTGTCTTGCATGCAAAAAATTGGTGAGGTAGGGGGAAATGCCACAACAGGAGAATAAATACAGATGGCTAACTTCATATGAATGATGTTCTAATGATGATTGCTGATCCCTTTACTTCAGTGTGCTTCATGTCTTATGAAGCAATTGATGGCACTCAGCGAGGTCTTGGACTTAAGAGTCAATTATATCAAATCCTAAGTAATAGCCCTTGGAATGAAAAAAAGATACTCAAAAGGCAGTACAAGAAATATTTAGATTCCACTGGCTAAAGATCATGATAAAGTTCTTAGGGATCCCCATTAATTCCCATCTGGAAAAAGTCTGCAATGAAAAAGCTGTTTAATAAAATGGGACAAGTTAACAATATCATAGATAGTTTGAACAGCAGAAATATAAAATAAAAAAGAAAATCTCTTCTCTAAACAGTAGATGAGTTTCATTAACAAAATATATAGCTTATTTAAGAAAATTCTAATACCTACTACAGAATTACAGGCTGCTGGGGGAAAAACCAAAAACCCATCCAAAATTCCTTGTAATTTACGTGTCAGTAGAACTTTATGTACTCGGGTACTTTCAAGTACTATATAGAAAGTATAAAATGAAGTTGCCCTTATTTGGCAGCGAAACAACTGCTTATGAATGCTTTAAAAATCTCAGAATGATGTTAAGGTGAAATTAATGATGTCTTTTTCTTCCACTTTAAATAGTTGTCTACTCAAGAATGCAAAATTCTCTATTTTTCCCCACTTCAATATGGTAAAAGTGTGTTCAGGTTGAATGTTGTAAGAGTAAAATATTGGTGAGGGTAAAGCTTTTCTTATATGTGAACATTTTGCACACTGGCAAAACCAGAAGCAGAACAATAGTTTTTTATGGATTTAGCATACTGTTTTTAGAAGCTTTAACAGAAGAACTGGATAAGCTTTATGGATGGTAAAGACTTCCAGTTAATAGAACATGGGCTCAATGAAGAAGGTAAAGACTTCTAGTCAGTAGTTAGCTTTAAGAAACTTGTCACAGAGCTGTCTCCAAGAATGGGAAATTTCTGTGATTTCATTTTGTATGTCTGTCACTACTAAACTTGGAATGCTTATATGCATGGCTGTAATTTTATCACTTCAATAATAACTTTTATGCAGGAGACTTTGCCTAGGTGACTACATGTCATAGAATACAATGAAAATATGATAAAATGTCACAATTTTTAGTCAGTGAATGCTGGAGAAACTTGGGGTCACATTCTTTTTTCTGTTTTCATGTTAAACACAGTACAGCCACAACTGTCTTTAAGATAAAAGAAGGTATTTTGAGTGTGATTTCTTCCTGAAACACACATCATTCATTGTCCCACCATTTCAGTCAGATCTACTGGGCAAGTATTGCTATGAGTTGCTTTTAGTAAGTCAAAGCTCTTTTCTGCTGGGACTAATTTAAGAATCACTTCCTCTGCAGTACATACTAGAATTTCTTTTTGTAGACCAACAGTTTTCTCAAATTTCTTCAGAATTAATCAGCAAGACAATAGATTATGGATTTAAATTGAATAGAATGGCAGTGGCAATACCAGTTGACAAGTCCTGTACAAAGTATATTAATCATTGGTTGCAAGTTGAAATTGCATGTTTATACACACGCGTAAAAGTCCAGGACCATATGTAGTACAGAATGTAGATAGAATAGCCAATAAAGAAATAGGTGACCTCAATAAACATCTGATTTAATGAATGTATATCTTTAAATTGGAAATCTAATTATTTGCCTTAGATTTGGACTGCTTGGGAACTTAATGCAAGACTATGTTAAATAAACTTATTATTTCCGTTTTTCATTTAACCTGTGGGTTATGGTATGACCAATCTGTTTTATATCCTCAATCAACAGATGATTGTATTTGGTAATAATTTATCAAGAATAAAAATCTGGTTTTGAAACTAATCACCTCATGTTAGGTCTGCCCTTTTTCAAACCCACCATCTGATACTCATTTTGTCTGCAAGACAAACATACTGATGAAAATGCATCTACCACAGCATATAGCAAGTGGAATGAAGCAGTTGCACTCTTTGTATATATTTAGGATATTTTATTTGCTCAACAGATGGACCAAATTTTAGTATTAAAGAAAAAAAAATCACTTTTACATATACATAAACAGTTTTAAACTAGTACATTTTGCATTTCTGATTAGTTTGTGGCAAAGCATCCCATGGAATTTGAGGGTCAACTTGGGCCATATCAGAGAGAGAAGATGTGAAAGGTTACTTTAACTGCTTTCTGTGTTAGACATGAGAAAGCTATGTCTGCAAGTTAAGAGAGTTCTGAGCAAGCCTTTGAATTTGGCCCACTGAATTTAAATGCTGGGGCTTTCTTTTGGATGTTCTCCATGTTCTCTCAGAAGTGGCTGCTCTTTGAAAAGCGATTGAAAGTACAGATGCATTCATGCACTAAATGACTTCTGTACCGTGAAGCCTCTCTCTGCTTAGACTTCTGGCTATTGCCTAACCTGATGTGTTCTTCTTTTAGGCTGTCAGCTAAGTCTGACAATTATTTCTTGGATCTTCCCTGATCAAAGCTTCCCATAGTACGAAAATATAGGCTTGATCAAGCCAGCATGCAAGCCACATGCATTGTGTGCATGGAATGTGGAGCACTTACACTATTATACTCTGTGTACAGTAGCTTTGTGACATTAACTTCTGTCCCAGGAGGTCTGAACTGAGAACACCAAGCTGATTTTAATTTGCAGTGCCAGCTAGATTTAGACTTTTTGACCCTACTGAAATTCTACTCAGATTTTTATAGTGCAACAAACTTATTAAAATTTAAAGTAAATCTCAAAAGAGGCAATAAACTGCTACAAAGTCATTAAAATATTTTATTATTTTTAATTTTTAAGAACTGCATGTACTGCAGCTGGACTTCTTCCAGTGTTCATTCGTCCACAACTGCTTTATTAAAACAAATCCAGTTTCCCAAGGAAGTTATAAATTGTTATCAACATTAGGAAGTTAAGAATTCTATGGTGTCAAGTTTTTGTGAGAGTATTTTTTTTATACTATCTTTTAGCAGTAAGTTATTCAATGCTGTGATTTGAGATCGCTACAATAACCAGTATTTACAATTTCAAGTAGTATATTCTGGAGTTGATATTTTACCAACAGACAAACTGTTCTTACTCTACACATTCATTTTTATTTTTGGTTGGTTTGTTGGGGGTTTTTTTTGGTTGGTGTTTTGTTTTTTTTTTTTTACAAACTTCAACCATGGGGCTTTGCATTCTCCTATAAGTCTCCCCCTTCCTCCACCCTAATTTTGCTAGTGTGTTGGCCACCATGACAACAGGGATTTTATCTGACAAAAAGTTAAAAAGCTTTGGAAAACAAAGAGGCTAAAAAATGAAATACAGCTGTTTGCACACAAATATAAACCAGGCGGCCTCAAATCCTTTCTACTGATTGGCTGGATTACTTGAAATGTGGCTCATTGTTTCATAATAATCAGCAGTTATTTTTCCCTATTAAAATGTACACTGGCAAAGTATTGGAAACAGCTTTCCCAATCCATTTCTATAAGGAACTGGGAATATAAAACATCCCTATAACTTTTACTGCTTATATGTTAAGGGACCCACCAAAACAAAACTGCGTAGGTTCAAAATCTATTTTATATATACATGCATATTAAAAATGGGTTTATATACTATTTTTCAATACTGAGGAATACAAAGGTCTTTTACGAAGTAGCATTTTTGGTTACTGGTGGTACAGGGAGTAGGCAAATATGTCATCTCTAAGTTCTGTTCTATCTTTCACGCATCTTTCAGTGCATTTAGATCCTATTTTATTGAGAAAGGAAATGCTGGCCGGGATTCTGGACTTACACCCAAGCTTTAAAGAAAAATGACAGGAATTCAATTTCCAGTTGGATGCCAACCAAAGATAGGCAGAGATTTACAGCTCCTTCATATATCGTCTCGTAACAGACAGAAGTCTGGCATTGAAGTCCTCATGTCCAGCGTGGTTTTAATTTTTTTAACTGTGTAACAGTAGCTTACCTATACTTAAGGTGTCGTTTTCCTGTTAATTTCAAATAATATAATTATAGTATCAGTTTATCCAGAGAAATGAAATAAGGCTACAGTATAGAAAAATAAAAAAAAAAGAATAGAACAGTAACAAACAAAGGGAAGGCAGACAAATTCTGACTGGTCCTGCAGCCAGCAAGGTGTGTTATCTACATTCACCTGCTCCCTAGCCAGGAAGGAAGATGGGTAGTTTGTAATAAATATTCAACCTCACACACAGCTGAATTATATGAATTGTTTGGAAAAGGCAGCTCATTTTGTGTTCTGTGCTGAGGTCCCCTGGGTGTGGGTGTGTAGGCAAGAAAGCACTGAGCTGCTGCAATCTCAGTTTTTGGATTTTCTCAACTGGAAAACAGTGGAAGACTGGCAGCTGGAACAGTAGTGTCTTGATCAGTATAAGTGAATTTAGCTTTGGCTTCTTTACTATATATTTGGTTTTTTTCCGTAGTTTTTTTTTGTGAATGCACTTTAACTTGGAGTTGAAAAGTTAGTTAATGATAACTTTTCCAAATTCCAATATTATTTTTTTTCTTTAAAGCAGCACAGAAGTCTTTTATTTCTGCAAGTGTGTTCCTACTCAGATGAGAATTAAAGGACTGAGGCAATAATTCTGAGAAAGAAGTAATTATTTAGATTTCTTTCAAAATTTAAATACTTGACTGTGGAGAAGTCCAACCAGATTATCAGGAGCGTGACAGGAGCTGACTGATGCTCATAAGCATGTGTGTCACTGTTGTGATATTTATCTTCATTGTAATGTAGTCTAACGGTCTACCTCTTTCTGGAAGAATTAACAATTAAAATTCTAGTAGCACCTCTTTAATGATATTTTTGTTGTACCTTGATGCAGTGAGTTATGGTCAACAGCTCAATAAGTTAAAACAAGCATTTTAAAGATGGGTAATATGCTATATATTTTGGTATATTTCATGTTTGCAATGCATCATGAGCAAATAAATATTTTCTTACATGCCTTCCTATACATATAAGATAGTAATAGATGGAGAAGGGTCTGCTGGAGACAGTCACACCTGCTATGCTGTCAGTGGAATTTGCTAAAGGATCTTTTAACAGAGTTGAGAAAAAAGAAGCAGGGGACAAACAGACCTTTTGCAACCTGCCCTCACCAACACCTTTTTTGTTTCAGTGTAATATTTTGTGTTTGGGTTCATATTTCTCTCCTGCTTTCCTTGAAACATGGTAAAGAAAAATGGAACATTGAGAGAAGGCGAGAAAAATTAAAAACTTATTACTCTCAAAATTTTTCTGCTGTCTCTCAAAGAAAAAATTCTGATCAAGAAAGTGTTCTGCATAAAGTTCACCATTTTCTTGCTGTGGCATATCAGTTCTTCAATATGCTTCTATTCCTAATAAGTTTCTCAAGTGAATATTTACAACTATCAGATTAAAATAGAGTTCTCATTTATTAGATTTTTATTTTGGAGGTAATTTTTGTAATAATTCTTAGTATTGTGCTGTGACAATGGCATTAAAATTAATGCAAGTGTATCTGTGCATGCCTACATTAGCAAGCATTATTCTGCATAACTATAGTTTGTATCTATAAATACTAATGTGGATATTTCGTTCATTTTCCAAACAATTTTTTGAGAAACATGAATTTATTTTTAATTTGTCTGCGTCATAGCACTGAATTTCTAATTGCATGCTACTCTAAAGTCCCTTTGGTGAATCCTTAATTGCCTGTTAAGAATACTGATGCTTTTCCTTTTCAATATCCCTCTATCTATCCTTTCTTAGCGATTACTCTAGACTGAAAAGATTGTGATGCCTCTTAACACACACAGTTTGGCTTCATACTAACTAGCTTTTTGTTCAAGAATAATATATGTATATTTATTTCATAATACCTGCTTTTTAGATGCTAACTAGATTGCAGACAGTATGTTTCTCATTCTGAAAGAAGTAACAATTCAGTTTTGATGAAACAAGAAAAAAAATAGGTGGAAAAATAGCCATTGTTTCTCTATGCTTTCTAAGTTTCTTACAGTGAGAGCAGAGTCCTGAGAAATTTTGTATCTAAAGTGGTTTTGCTTTAGTCTATACTTCTTTTGGGGGTGAATGCTGCTAGAGCAGCAGACCTGTATTCATTTGTTGTTATCATAAGAAGTAAAAATATATGTTAAAAAAAAATGCATCTGATGCACTCTGTTCTAAAAACCAGAAAATAAACCCAAAACACAAAAATTAATGTGGGTTGGTTTTTTTTTATGTTTGCTTTAGCTCCACTGCTTTTTATCTGGCTGTCTTGATAAGATTAATATAACCTTATATTCAGTGGCCAATTTCACATTTTGGATTTTTCACACATGTTTTTTGAAACATGAGTTTCTGGAGGTCTCCTTAATTTTAGCCACGTATAAATTCAGTGTCTAGTCTAAGCTAGTTATCTGAGCTTCCTATATTAAGTGCACAGTATGAGGCATCTTGTCCAAAACTGTCCTAAGATTGGCATCTAAAGTGGGGATAAATGTTCTCCTATGGAGCTTTTATCTATCCTAGTTGAGTGGGAAATTGTTTCCTTAGACTAGATGCCTGACTTTTTCCCTAAGGTGGTAGATGAGATAAGTTCCACTCCATGTGATAAATAACAGAGTTTTAAGGCTTCCTCAGTGCAAAGAAAATAGGGTAGTGATTTTGGAGAGTCTTATGCACTGAAGCAGCCCCACTAGCCCTGGTAGGCCTACTCATTCTTTTAAAGCTAAACACATGCGTAAGTGCATGGAAGACAGAGCCAAAACAGTAAATCAAAACAGTAAGTTGACTTCTGTTTACTACAGAGTAATTTTGGAGGGCTTTACTGTGTACTCATTCAGCTCTTGAAATATCACATTGGAGCGCTGGGAGAAGCAAATATGAGCGTGGTGTATTCCTTCGTATTGCTTCGTGTACGTCTTAAAACCAACGTGCAGAGTGAGGAGCTAGTGAGCCTCAACTTTAATTCTAGCTCAGACTCTGAAAGCACAACATGAAGCATGTTTTGTTACCGCTTTATAGTTTAGTCTGCTGTCAGCAGTTTGGCCTGGAAATTGACCGAGCGCTTATGCCTAGGACTAAGAATAGGTACAAAGACAGTTAACCATGGTTCAGCTGATGCATGCTAACTAGTTGAATTGCGATAACTGGACTGTATGTCTGGGCCCTTTTTATTTCTCTAGGAAAGTCATACAGCATCTCTGGTTCTGCCTTGCTCAGAGCCAAAAGAAATAGAGGTAGAGACTGACGCAGACTAGAAATTATAATCTTGGCAGTGCACAGAAATTCATCTATTTAAGTACAAGCATACTATGTAACAGTTGCTCCCAACATAATTTGAGGCAGATGCCCTCAGTCTATCCCTCTCAAAACTCGGTTTACAGATCCTCTTGCTATTTTCAGCCATAGGAGAGGCAAGAAACAGTCTGAAGGCTTCAGTATTCCCCTTTTCCATAGAAATGTAGGTGAAAATCTCATTTACCTCAGGGAAAGAATCTGTTTAGCCTATTTTTGCTGTATATTAGCTGCAGCCTATAAGAAATTGTAAGTTCTGTTACTTTACTTTTAATGTTAGATTTCTAATTTCTAATGTTCTGAATCCAAATATGCCTCTGTCTGTAATCTTGCTGCGAGGGTGGGAAACTGATTGAACCTCAGATAAAGTGGCTCCATAGGAAATATTCCTCCCTTATACTCTAAAAACAGGCAACTGTTTAGTACCAGCGCATTCTCAAAAGGTAGATCACAGTCCACAGTATCATTCAGAGACAGTGGGGCATCTGAAATGATATGAAGCTTGAATGGCATGGGAAAATATTTGAGTTGTTGAGCATGAGCATGTAGGAGCTAGGCAGCTGCTTTCTTCCTTGGTCACTGTAGTAGCAGAAAACTGAGAGGGTAACCGAGTGGAAAAGGATCAGACCTGTTGAGAGAGAGGGAAAGTGGAAATTTTTAACAGTAAATTGAAAATAGGGTGAACCTACCTACTTCATTTTGGTGCTATGTATATCTTTTTGCATAATTTTACTAGGATTCAGAAATTTCAGTGTGACTGCGAGGTCACTACTTAACTAGCAGCTGGGGTGGACATTCAAATACCTTCAGCACTCATTAAAATGAATTTGAACTGAGAGTTCCCAGCATCTGGCATCATTGGGTCCATCCTTAAGCACCTTTGTGAAAGGCCCATTATAAACATTTTTAATAGATGTATATGAAGTTATATGAGAGTGTATAACATTGAGGATGTGTTGTGTTTCATGCCTGAAAAGGGAATTAATCGTTAGGCTTTTTTATGTCATCAGTAACTTCACATGTATGTTTAGTTTTTCAGTTATCCCTTTTTAATATGCTTTGGCAATTATTGCATTAGCAGACAAATACTCATGTTGAGACTAAATCTAAAGAAAATATGACTTTATACTGAACCCCAATAACGATTCCCCATGTGAGAGGAGAAGGTGTTACAAGACTGAGTTGTAAGCAAGTTGGAAAGTGTGACATGTTGGCTGTGTGTCTTTTAACTAAATGAATAAATTGGCAGTTGAGGAAAGGATGTGCTTTTAGCTGAGAAACAATTGGACAGAAAAGATGACTGCTATGCCAAGCTGAATGAAAAGCCACTAGAGAAAATGTTCTGTGGCAGTTACTTTTGAAGTGTTTCTACATCTTTGGAAGGAGCTCATCAGGGCTAGACTGAAAGTTCTCTTTGGTTATTTGACTGCCAGAAGCTGAGCACACATTTACCTCAGGAACAGACTCCGAATAAAGTAGCCACGTGCTGCTGATGGTTGTTTGTATGGCGCTGGTACCACAAAATGCTGTTTTTCTTTGAAGCGTAGCTTCTAGCAAATCCTGCCATTAGACTTACAGAGTTCTCAGGCACGACGCTTGTGTGGCTGCAACATCAGGTTGGGGGATGACAGAAAAATATTCCAGCCTTAGCCTGGCAGGAGGGTGTCCAGAACACCTACCTGACGCCTTCAATTTAAGAATGACAATACTTAAAAAGTAAGTGTCCAAGTGTCATAAGAGCATCGAGTTGTGAGAGTTAAGTAACGGGGGCAGTCAGTGGAGAGAATTGGGTTTATCTGAAGGGAGAGTCAGCTCAAATCACCACAGTTTCGGGGGGAGAGTATACTTGATTCTCTTTTCAGCCGAGATGCATGTTTTAGAGTTGCACAGTAAGTACTTCATCCAGCTGCGATCCAAACTGAGAATGTCTCTCCTGAGAGCAGGATACAGCTGTGCTCTTTGTTGTGTAATTGCTATTGACAAGCACAGAACATAGGAGATGTGGTTTAAATTCTCTCCAGCCTGAAGAGATTCATCCCCAGCCTTCCCATGTGCTGGGTGAGTCCTCTGCAGCTGTGTCCCACAGAATAACGGTACCAGCAGAGGGTCCTCCTTCACCCTGGCTGCTCGAAGGGTGTTGGGGGTGTTGCTGGCAATGCAAGGCGGCAAACAAACGTGTTGTTAAAGCAATGGAAGAGGGGGATCCAACTCATTTCTCTCTGTAATGATTACTTAATGCAAAATTCCGAACTGAGCTAAAGTAAAAAAAAGGTGAGAAAGAAATAGCAATCAGAAATAAATTTTTAGATCCTACAGCCTCAAAAGTGGTACAATAGCAGGCCAGTATATCCTCTATGAAATGACAAAACTACACTGGCTGAATATTTATTAGTGAGAACATAGGAAACAGTTCCATGTGAATAAGGCAGCTAGATTTTGACCATTTCCTGCCTCATCTCGCTCTTTAGGCTGTAGTGCTTGCTGCAAAATGGATTAGAGCTGTTTTTAAAAACAGATTCTTGCTTGTGGAAAATCAGCTACTGGCAGCAGTGTCTAGCTCTACGGTAGAGTCCAAAGGCGATTGTCCCGATGGCTTCTAACTTCCTCTGGGTCTGTAACGTGACTACATTGCTGTGGGGCTGGCTAGACTGCTCTTCCTCTGGGAGCAGTTTAACCTTTAATTTGGAGGAATTTGTGCTGTTACATATTTGTGTACAGAGGTAACATATTGTGGTTTGTGCTTTGGATGTGCGTTGTCTATTTCCACATACACTTTAAATTGAATCTGTGTTATGCAAAATCAACATGTTGCCTTCAAAGACCACCTACCATCAGGATCCTGACATCATTTTTTCTTGAGAATTGGTGAGGTAAATTGTACAGATCATGCTTTCCAGCCTTCACTATTCTTATAGAAAGCAGTTTGCTAATCAGACAGAGCAATAATAGTTGAAACACTGTTCTTTTTAATATAAAAATGTTCACGTTTTACATATGTTTTATCCATTCTTTTATTTTACGTGTACAGTTGGGACTTTCGTAATGTTCTCAATCCCCACTGGCCTTATTGACTTTGCAATGATTTAAAGATTTTAAGGATTTTAATTCTCCTAGTCCTTTCCCTCTCCGCTCTTAACATTTCTACCTTTAGGTTTTATTGGCCTCAGGAAAAATTAATAAGAAGTAGCTATTTTTAATAAATCTTTGTTTTATTTCCATTGCATCTATCCTCTGCAGTATAAAGAACTTTTTTTGAATAAATACTGTTTTATACTTTGCTCTCCTACAGCTATTGGTATTAACTGCCAAAATTCTCTAAGTATTAAAGTGTCATGAAAATAGAATTCTTAATCAACTGTTTTACTAATTACTTAGTAATAATGTTACTGTAATCATAATAGAATACAGAGCTGTAATGTCTTTTTAGTTGCATTTTCTTTCCAGCTTTGTATTGATTATATCCACCAAAATGTTTTTACAAACTTAATCCTTAAAATTTTCAGATTTTTATATTTTTTCAAGGCTTTGTCTCTGGAAAAGGAGACACATTTATTTCATATATTCAGATAATCTCTACATTTGAATTAAATTTTTTAAATTTCATTAATTTCTCCTTATTCAAATGTATAATTTAAATTGTTTAATGAGATAGAATGAATTTCAGTTATAGCGTCTGTTTCATAGTCATGGTAGATCCCTTTTCATAAGACAAAATCTAAACAGAAGAGTATATGAAAACTTAAGATGTTGTACTTAGTGTACATACTCACAGGACATTTCAAGATTATTTTTTTTCCCCTTGTTTAGTGTAAGTATTTATATGGAGCTTTTTTCTTGAAGAGACAGTTTGTTGTTACTATTACTGCTACTACAATTAGCAGTTACATGGCTGTATTATTCTAGTAATAAGGAGCCTCTGGAGGTCATCTGGTCCAGCTTAATCCAGATCAAGGTTAGATCAGACTGCTCAGGCTATGTCCGTTAAGTTGTCACATCTCTGGGACTGGAGATTCCACAGCCTGTCTGAGCAGTCTATTCCAGTGTTTGACAACCCTAGCTGTGAAAAAAAATACTTAGTGTTGTGGCAGCTGTATTGGGCTCAAATCAAGAATCAAGACCATTTGGTGTTAATATTGTACTTTAAAAATTTAGGTCTTTTAAATTGTCCAAATAGCTATTGACAGAAGAATGAACAACTAAGAAAATAATCTTCCATATTCAAATGCCAGGCTGATGTCTTCTTTGCTGGAGCATCTTCCTTCTTAACAGTTAAATACTTGAATTCAGCAGCACTCCTCATATCATTATGTTGCACATATAAGCTGTTTGTAGGACTTGGTATTCCTGGGTAGATGTAAGAGAGTAAACACCTGTATAAAATTTCTTATTGATAACGTATAATGTATGGACCAGACCTGTTTAAAGCTGAGATGTACCTGCTCCACAGACAGGCTTATTTATTTATACAGTGGACGACAATGATGCCAGAGAGTATTTTGTGAGCCAACACATTTATATGTCTCACAGTTCCGTATCACCTAGGAAATTTTCTGAAGCATCTGGTAGGGGGAATGAATCTGATCCTGTTCTGTGCTCTCCGGATTATTACTGGTGGCAATGAGATGTTTGCCATCATTGACAAATCCTAATAAAGCTAGAGATTAAGAATGTCTTTCTCTTGTGATATAAAAGACTACATGTTATATGTTTGGTATAATTTACAGCAGTTTTCCCCTGAATGTTATATCATAATCTCATAGTTGTGTGGGTTGGTTTTTTTTTTTCCCCCTAAATTTAAAGTAAAATCTCCTCTGTGCAGCTAGACTGTTTCTTTGTATTTGTTCTTAAGGATATAGCAGTCATTGCATTGGGATATTGGGAATCCTGAATCTTTCAATGCTTTTTAAAATTGGAACTATTCGTTATAGCTACAGCTATTAGAATAAATCTTTTTAGTCAATACCACCACCTTGATGAGGGAAAGGACTGGATTTTGGAGTTATACCATTTCTGCAAGAAGTTAAAAATTGGATTTGTTTATCTTGTAGTTCAGATGAGGGTGCTTCACAGTTTGTTTTAGGGGAGTATTTGTGGAGAAATGTAGAAGAAATGGAGATGCATTTTACTGTCATATGTGGAGATTTGGGGCTATTTTTTTTATTTTATTTTTTTTCTTTCCCAGTGGCAGCTGTTTGAAGCTGCTCAGGAGTTTGGAATGTTAGAGTAACTCCCAGGGAGCTGGATTAGTGGGCAGGTGATGCAGTCATGGGTATCACATACCTCTCCAATTTTTCACATGGATATTACCTTCATGTATATGAGCTGTGAGTGTGTGCTCTATATACATATATCTTCCAGAAACTCCAGGCAGCTGTATTTTTGTTGATAATGTATATGAAACAACATCACAGTCAGGTGGTGGGAAAAATAGTGCATTTCATGAATTTATGAAATACTGCATAAGTATCCATTTACATTTTAACTATGATATTAAGTCTGAAATTACTTCTTTTTTCCTGTAAAATTATCCTTTCTACTAACAATGAACATTTTCACTTTAAAAAGTAGACAACGGAATATGTTCATAACATTATGACAAAAAAGTATTATAGTCTGCAAGTTAATGAAGAGCAGCCATGTGATGAATGTCATTTAGTTCTACTTTTGTCCCAGATGTCCTGGGTCTAGAAATTAAAGATAGGTTTCCTACACACTGGTGCAGGCTGTCACTGCTAAGTGTTTCCAGACTTGCTGCGTGTGTGTGCTTTTAAGTCATGTACACATAGCATGTCTCATGCACAGGGGATAATACAATTGTAATTCTGGCATTATGCTTTGTAACATTAATTCTTACAGCCTGACTGATAAGTTTTAATAGAGGGATATTGTCTCATTTTGTTTCCATGTAACATTAATTTTTCATACTCTTTATAAAGAGTTCTCTCTATAAAGTTCCTCCTTTATAAAATTATTAAATAGTCCTGTAACTTTTAAGCAGTCTTCACTGATAAAGTAACTTGAAACTTGAAAGAAGTACTGAGTTCTTGTCTTTGGGCACAATCTGGATGTGGCCTGGGCAGGAGGAAAGGATGAATATGCTTGAACTGACATTCTGCAGATCAAGACAAAAACCCCGCAGGAAGGCTGAGGATGACCTGCTACAGAGATCACTGCTTTTGCCTTACACGTGAGCACAGTGTCCCCAGGCAGGGACGGGTGTGAGGTGACTCTCCTGCCCTCTTACGTACCATTTGGGGGAAACAGCAAGTGTTTAGCTGGCATGTCCATTCCTTTTATTCTTACACTGTTAAGTGTTATAAAAAGTCTTCCCCTTCTGTTTACGGACCACATGAAGTCGAAGGGAATCTTTCAGTTTTCTTTGTCATGCATTGCAGGAGGCTTTATGTGAAGACTCAAAGCTGTGCTATTTCTGCAACATAGGACAGAAGTTTCCTGCGGCTGTATTTTTGCTATAATCTATCTCACAAAAAGAGGCTACCGTGTGAAAACAAAACCAACCAGCATGAGGCTGCTGGAGTACTGTGTTTTTACAGCCATATACATGTTGGAAGGGCCACTCTTAAGAAGGTTGTTAGAAAACAAGATTACCTTGGACCTGGGAAGAACTTTCTAGGCTTCAAATGTAGCTTTAATATATGGTTCAAGTGCCCATAAAAAAAGGGACATGGACTCATTCTTGCAGATATTATTATATTTCAAGTTCTTAAACTGGGATAGGGAAAGAGGTTTAGGTTTCAATGGATGGTTGCTCAGCACTGTTCTGAAAATGTAGCTGTTACCATCTGGTGTATCAGGTTATGAGCCGAGGAACTGTGGTGTCCAAAGTCACAAGTCAGTTTTGAAAAAATAATTTGTGTCAGTAAAATTAATTCCAACCAGAAAGTAGTGCATGGTATACAGATTTTGTCAAGATATTTTAATACAGTTCTGTTCCTGTCTTTAAGAGCAAAGAAGCATTCTGAAATTAAGTATCATGCATTAAAAAGTTTCTTAATTTTTTTTTAAATGTCAATAACAAGTATTTTTATTCAGAGAAATAACAAGATGATAGCTGTTTACATATAGAACAAGAACTAGTAGCCAACAAATGCTGGCATGGGGTACATATATGTAGTGTAATTTCTGCTGTACTTTGATAGAAAACTAATCATTGATGACCTCATGGTTCCTTAAATTAGACATGCAGACCTGCAGCATTGATACTTTTGATTTTAGGGATCTTTCTAAAGACTATGTCTAGACATACCGAAGGTGTGTTTTTACGGAGGTCTTGTGAAATCCCTCTTCACTTGAGCTCTTCTTTTTTTTAAAAAAAAAGTTTCATTAATAAGTATGGTGCATTTAAAAGGCCTAGAAGTTCCCTTACATCAATTCAGCTTTGCAAACTTATTCATGGGAGGCTCATTCATATAAAATGGGTTTGTTTCTAACTTCCTTTTCTCTTTGCAATGTTACAGAGGAGTAACTTGAGTCTGAAATTACCATCTACCTACTGCAAAATAGAAGTGGTTTTGTTACCTGCACAATTCTTTGTAGTAGAAAATAGTAGCAAGCTGACTTAGGGGCACTACAAAAGTACTGTAAAAATGTTTGATTGCTGCTTAAACCTAAACAGGGACACATAAAACCAATAATAAATATGTATGCAGCCCTCTAATATGCG
>JAVJGJ010000060.1:62808108-62839485 GCA_035590215.1 Microhierax caerulescens | reverse complement strand
TACCATTTTTGACTGGAAAAGCATAAGTCAGTAATTAGATAATTGCTGCCTTGATTGAGCTTAATAGGAAACATTTCAATTACGCTAAAACTACACAGAGAGGAAGTAGGCTTTTACAAAGGGAAACATTCCTTGTCATGCAACTGTCAGCTTTTGCCCACACTAAGAGATGGGATTAAGTGGATCTATGTGAAGGAAAGAAAAAAGAAAATAAAAAAAGATTGGAGTAATTAGACTTGTACTTAAACAGTGTCTTCTGATACAGTTTCTTGATGATTCCTATTGATAACATATCTCTTATAAACCTCTTGGCTGCAACAAATTATGACATTAAATCCATGGAAGAGGTTAAATTTCTGCTTTAAAAAAAGAGATGGAGAAAACTTCTCATTTGCATAATTTAACATTTTTTCAGATTATCTTCACCTGCCAACAGTGTAAGAGGTATGTGTGCCTATGCACTATCCAGAATACAGGAGTTTCTCTGCAGGACTGCTTGTGTGTCTCAAGCTGATTCCCTTTCCGTGGTGGATGGTGAATACCTAAGCTGGGACTGCAAGACAGTTTGGGACAGTTTTCTCATGGATACTTCAAGAGACTCCAGCCATACTCACTACTGCGTGTGGCAGTGTAGCTTATGGGCATTTGGTCCATGTTAATGCCATACTTGCTTTCATACTGCAATTAGGAAAGATGGTTCTTCCATGACTGGCTGCTATGTTAAAATAAAACCGAACAGATGCTCTGTTGTCATCTAATATTACCTCCCCCTTAAGGCTGCACGGCTGCTGCTGCTGAAGTCACACGCAGCAATTACATAGCTTGTAAGTCCATTACAGCTCCTATGGGCCCAGAAATGTGGCTAGGGACAGGAGGAATGGGAGGACTGTGATGCACAACTCAAGCAGTATGCAGGAAGGTGAGAAGCGTGTTTATGGCACATGAGCACTGCTTTTCTCTTGTAGAAAAGGTTTTTCCTTGTTTTGCCTGTCTGGACAAGCAGCTGCTCAACAGCCATTTACCACCTAAGAAAGAATAACTACTTCATCCAGCTAGAAACTGTTAGTTTGCCTACTTTTTGTTCATAAATCCATTGTAAGCCACAAAGCCTGCATGTGACGTTACCATTAGTTTCAATAGTTTATATTCAGCTTTAGTGGAAGTTTTCTAAGCTAAACAGGACTGTGTAACTTTGAGAAGGGCATTATCTGTGTTGCAAACAAAGCTGGTTTGAGGACGGACAGTCAGTCAGTAGTACATGTGTGGCTTTTGGTGTGGGAGTTATGGACACCACTGGGAGAGGTTAAATTATCTGTTAAATATTGCATCAGCATCCTAAAGTAGTATCAGGAGATACTGAGCTACCTGATAATTTGTCTTTTGGAAACAATTCCTAATAGTGGTACCAAATATTTGTAGTAAAGATAACAGAGGAGCCTATGGTTGTGCAGGCAGTTCCCCCATTGTCGTATTTTATGACAGAGGCTGGAGCATTTCAGTGACAAATGAAGGAATTTTACCTGTTTGGAGAAAGACTAGATTTCATCAGTGTTTTGCATCTTCTGCATGTGCCTTAAAATAAATAAATAAATAAATAAATGATTTCTAGTAAGTTTATATCTGAAATCTTGTATTTGGGCACTAGGATAGTAACAGGATGATGCTGAGTCCCATCAGGAATGGACTGCTGATTTCAGAGGGAATTTTGCTTTATATGCCAAGAATGAGAATGAAGATAGTGTGAGTGTGAGCTTATCAATGAAGATAAGATGGTGGTAGTTTCCATTTACGTGCACCAAAGCTAACTATAGATATATATAATGTTGCAGAAAGATTCATGTACATAAACACTAGCTTTGGTTTTTAGTATATTTTGTGCATGCAAGAGTTTAGTAAAAATGAAGTTCCTTTTTAATGCACCAAAAATTAGATAGAATTTGCGTATTTTCACATGGTACAGCCAGTAATTCCCTTGGGATTCTCATGGAATTGTTACAATTGCTGCTGAAGCCTGGTGTCAAGTTTGTTTAGCCTAGAAATAGTTGGCCTGAGGTAAAGAACCATTGGAGGTTTTCACATTTGTAGTTATAATTTAGTAATTTATGTTTGCATGATGTATGACAAATTGACTAATGACTGCCCTAAAGAGAAATGCCAACCTGGCATTTCATATGCCGAAATCTTGTGGCAATATCAGGCAGACTGTCTACCCTACAGGGTAGAAAAACCCTGCTGCTCCATTCTTAAATTTTATATTTTAGTTAGGTACAGTTCCTTGAGTAGTCTTTTTTTCCAGGAGCTGCTTTTAAATGGAGTTCTGCATTATGACAGAAGCTTGACATTCTGCCAGTAAAGTTAGAAATGAAGGCAACTTAAAATAAATACTGCTGATATTTCTCTTTCTCTCTCCCTTTCTCCTTCTCTTTCTCTCTCGCTCCCCTTTAAGGAAAGGCATATGTTCTTATCCTAACTTGTCCCAGTAGAGGGTCAATTACAACCAGTTGGCTGCAAGTCCAATCCAAGAAAAATACTGAGTACAGAAACTTCAGCAACAGGTACCAAGGGCCTCTAGTACAGTCAGTCATTCTCAGTGCATATGAAATGTGAACATAAAGCCTATGGGTAAGATATTTTTAGGCCCTAAGTTTCCCGTGATGGTCCAAAATGAATCAATAAATTAAAGCAGACATTTTTGTGTAGTTAGGTATTTTCCTGGATAACTCTTTAAATGTCCACAATAGTATGAGCTCTTTTATGTGAATCGTGAGAATAGAACAATGTCTTATTTAGAAGAATACGCCTTGCCAAATGTTCATGTATAGGCATATATTCTGCAACTTGCTCTTCTAGGGTCAAGTAAACACCGAACTATAGAGCTAAATAAAAAACCAAACAAGTATGCGTAATAATAAACATGCATAAGAAAAAAACGAACACGTGTGGTCTGTTTTGCTGATGTCAGTCCTTACATCCCCTCACACACTATGTTTTAGGACCATCCAGTAGCGGAATTCACCTCTGGTGAAATAAGTTTCTCCCAAATCAACTAAGGTAAGCATCAGTATATTCAATGTCAGAGCTGTGCCAGATTGGCATGGGAGCTTTGGCTCCCGTGCAGATGTAATGGTGTTGAGACTAAGGCCAGCATTAGTATTTAGCAGTATCTTTGGGCAAGTATATTTAAAGAGCAGTCAAAGTTTGGACTTAAAGATATATGATTTATTCCACAGACAAACTGTAGAAGGAGAGGTAAATGTTACTCTTTTTTTGATGGAACCATTTAATTAAGATGGCCTGTCTTCTGTACCTCAGTATTTACAGACTGGAGAGGGAATATGTGGCTACTAACATTGCTACTTACGCTGCATCTTGATTAGATTTAGAGAAAGCAACAACACAGGCTTGAAACAGCCCTGTTCCACCTTAATCTTTATTCAGGAGACCGTTGGTCTCAGCCCTTACATGCATTTGCTTTCTATGGTTTGTCACCTGTGTGCTTTCAGTATGTAGCTCACAATCATTCTTAGCTCCTGAGATCCTAGATATGTGTGATGGACCAACACCTTGATCATTCTGTTGGTATTCAAGGAGTAGAACCAAAACCCTAAGCACAAAATGGAGAGTCAAGGCTTCCCAACCACATAAACTAATTGTTCAAACCCTCTGCAGGCTCTGTAACACATTCCAGTGGATTACATGAACTCATCTGTTTTCAGACTGACTAAAACTGGTTAAAATATTTTTAATGGAACAGATTTTTCTATAAAAGATAAAAATGCAGGTTTAGCGCTTTAAAAGTTTTGTAGGAGCAGCTTATTTTGGTAACGTCTCAATAATAAGAATAGAAATGAGATAGTCCAACAATTTTCTGAATTCATTTCAAGTAAGTATGGTTTTGATATAATAAAATATATTTTTGCTGATTTTGTCCAGTCTTGCTTATTATGTGTCTTCAATATTCATAAGTAACATTTAAATATTTATTTCTGCTTGTCACATTACATTGATATCATAATATGTTTTAAGTTTTAAAAAATGATAAAATTGGCATGTTAGAAAATTATATGGTTTTTATCTTGGAAAACTGACTATCTCAATACTGCCAGAAGAAAATTTGACATTATAGAAAGCAAAATTAGTAGAGTACACCTGATATTTTTTCTCTTGAATTTTTAATTGTTAAAATGTTCCTCTTAGTTTGACTTTTCCCCTCTCAGGAGTATCAAGTTTGCAGTATAATGAAAATTCTAGTTAGACTATCCCTACTGTCAAACACTGCATGAAATTTGCCCAGTCTTAAAACTTGCTCACGTTTCCAGTGATACTATTTCCTTTAGAGTCTGTGGCTCTGACAGACTAGTTCTCCTTTTTTCACATGGTGTATTAGACCACTTATTTTGGGTAGCACACCTGCATGGTTTACTGCCAGGTTTGTCCAGTTGGGATGTTCAGCAGTTGCTGATCACTGGAGGCTGACAGAAGTTGTCAGATAATGGTGTTTCTTTGTATTCCTTTGCTATTCTCTCTGTTCCTGTTTTCACGACGCTTTTATCTGAGCCCACAGCAAGGAAAAAAAAGTGATTAATGTATGTTGGGCCACCTGATGCTTCACATGTAAGTGGTAGAAAAGTGTTTTTTTTTTATTTACTGTTGCTTTTCCTCTAAAGTACAGATATCCCAGCAAGGCTGACAGGTAATAAGGGATGCATAAGGAGGCATAGGATGTTAGATTTCAGTCATGAGGCAAATACATAACTATGTTTGTCTTGTTAAGGAAAGTTATAAGAGGTTTTGGAATGTGCATTGTGTGCAAATATGATAATTGAAAATATCCTTTTCTCATTTAGTGTTTAAAAGAGGAGTTTGGTCGCTTAACATATTTAGTCAGGAGGGCATTTTGAGTGCAAGGGACAGATTCTTTTGTGCCGCTATGTCACCCTAAGGAAAAGCCAAAAGGATGATCAATGTGGCATGAAATGGAAGAGCAAAGGTCCTTCAGTGTGACTTGTGATTCTCTTTATTAGTAAGGTACATATGGAATATAGAGGAGTTGAGGGCAGAGTACAGGGAATTCAGAATCTGTGCTGAAGAATTGCCTCCCAATTACCACTGCTAACCAGGGAAGCTGTCTGAAACATGGGGCTCGTACCTCATGCTGGAAGAGCCTAATAAAGTATTTTTCAATGGAATTTTCTCACATAACTAAAGAGTTAGAAGACTATGGGAAAAGATCTTTACATAGAAGTGAGGACTCTGGCTATGAAATTATTTTCTCTCTGTTAGTTCAACATTGTCTTCCATCCGAACTGCTTAATGATCCATATCCATGTGCCTCCATGAAAAACAGAGCTCTAAATACAAGTTTTCTTCTAAAAATAAGATTTTTCTTTTCCTTTCCCATTCTTCCTTTCTGTGGAGGTTCATTTGGTTGAAGAAGGTGGTAGCTGACAATTTTTGCTTTGATATACTTGTTACTGAAATACAGGATCTCAGTTTAGGGTTTTTTTTCAAACTAGATGCTGTAGATCAGGCTCATATAGTGCAGGAGAATAGTTCACATTATTAAAATATTAGTCTTAATGTATACTACCCAAGAAGAAAATGAAGTGTGAAAGAATTTGTGTGTCATTCAGCACTCCTTCCTGTTGAATCATTTAATCATTGCAAGCTTTGATTTGAATTGATTTGGCTTAACGTAGGTGCTGAGCATTTAGAAACCAAGATACCATGGAGAGTGACTGCTGAGGGCCACTACAGAAGCTTTAGAAGGGAATTGTTTCACCTGAGAGATGTGCATTTGACAAATGGCGTAATAAGCAGGGCTTAAAGAACGGACAGCACATAACCAATGAGCTTAAATATAGTAGGAGAGTATTACATGTTACATAATTTCCACTAGTAGGAAAACAGCATTAAAGAATTTGAATTTTATTCTGCATGCCGATGACAAGTCCACTGAAAGCTCGTAGGTTCCCCTCTGTGCAATACACAGCTACATAAATTGAACCACAGTCCAGCCTACTGCTGAACAAGTGGATCTGTACTGGACTAATGCTCCTATATTGCTAATGAAAGGGAGGTAGGAAAGCTTGGGTACTTCCATTTGTGTTAGTAAGTCTGTGTGAAAAGAAAACATGTCGGAATTCTTGATCTGCTTTGGCTAGAAATAACCGCTGTTAACACATTTATTGAAGACAATCTATAACTCGGGAGGGAAAAGCAGCCTACATGTTCACAATTTGATGGTAGCATGTAAAAATTGTTTGCATGCTGTTGCAATACAGATAGGTATTATTTACTTGTTGAAAAAAATTAGGTACATCAACAAGTACTGAAGTTTATAGTCAGTTATACTGACACATACAGCCAGTATACATGCAGTAAGATTTGTTATTAAAGCCCTAAGACAGAGATTCAGGAAATCTGTCTTTGGTTTCTAGTACTTTCGAAGCCCTCCTATCTAACCTTGGGCAAAACTCCATTTTCCATATGCAAATGGAATAATTTTTCATTATCTCAAGATCTTTTCTCATAATCCATTCACTTGTTGTTTGTGAGGCATTCTGATGAAGCTGTCCCACATGCTGAAAAGCTGTATGTGTGTGGAGATATATCCTTTGTTGGTTAAATGGCTTCTTCAAAAATATTAATGTTCAAAATCTTTTTTTTTTTTTTTTTAAGACTAGGAAAGTAATGTTTTGTTTTGTTTTTTAATAAAATGCAGGCAAACCAAAAAATTGAAAGGCTCTTTTCTCAAGCAAGTTACTGTAAGACAAAAATCCAAATAACTAAAATTATGGTCACATTAGTTGCAATAAAAAAATCATGAGACCCAATAAACTTCATTGGCACAGATTATTGTTTTTAATCTTTGCCTTAGTAGACTTCATTAAACAAGCAGGCAGTCTGTCCTTATCTGTCCCTGTAGAGTACAGTGCACTGTATTCTGTCAGTCCTAGGAATTTCTGTCTTTCCCTGTCTCATCTCTGCCTCCAGAATTTTTTGTCCTGTTGTGGTCGTGCCTGTGTGGGGAAGCTGGGACTGGCTGGTTATAGTATGGCTGGTTGTGCTGTCTAAAGCCTTATGTCTTTGACTCATTTTTGTGAGTCAAACATTTGCCTAAGGTTGCACATGGCATCATTTTGTGAATTCTGTTTTCTTGCCTCTGTCCAGTGCAGCATAAAACTCTCTTGTATAGTACAGGGATCAGGAAAGGTTGCATATGTTTCAGTGCCCTGTAGAATCTAAGCTACTTTGTCTTCCCCACTGTCATAGTTTTACATTAGGCAAGAGCAAGGAAAAAAAAAAAAAGTGGGATCGTACAGAAAGGATGGTAGTGGATAAACAGTATGATTTGTGCACCCGTGTTGGCTTATGGATCAAAGTTTTAGAATAAATAACTTCTGCTTATGTAGCAAAAGAATGGAGAACACATCTAGCAAATGGTGATTAAAAGAACTGAATTAAAATGAAAGCAAAAGTGCACAATGGTGCAGAAATTAAAATATATGCAGATATTCCAGTAAACAGAATACTGGTGTTTTGAGGGGATTCTTTTAGTTTAGGCATTATTTGCAAAGATAGTGCTTAGTGAAAAAGAGAAGCCTCTGGTATATAGAACAAAGAGATAAGTGATCTATGTACTGACAAAAAGATGATTTTTTTAGTTTGATTAATACATTAGTTTGATTTAATACATTTTAGTGTTAGTCCAAGCTACTTTGTGAAACAATTTATTATCAAATTGATTAAAAGAAAAATAACTTATGGGTGATTTGCAAACCATGAATAATTATTGGTAACATTTACATCTCAATAAGCTGCCTACAGTGAACCTGAGACTCAGTGTGCACCTTACACTGTATGTCTGTAGTATAAAATTCTCTGCAAAAACATGCAGATCTACAAACAGGACAGCTACAGAAGCACACTCTGGTGTTTGAGTTTGCCTATGAACAGCTAGCGTTCATCAAGGGAGCCACATTTTCAATCAGCTTACTTTTGCAGAACAGCAAGCTGCTGATTTCCAAAATGCAAGAGATAGCAGAAATGGACAGCCATTGGTTTTTGGAAAAAGACTGTCCTGGGGATACTACAGACCAGTAACATTGCAGTTCAGTACTCCAAAGAAAGCTGAAATTGAGGTGGGAGTCTAGCCAGACGACAAAAGATATGGTAGCTGTGAATTTGGTAGGTTCAACCCACCTCTCTCTTGGCTATGTCCATTTCATAAGATTTGATGTTTTGCAAAGTGCAGCAAGATCAGCACAAGACACCTAATATACAGTGTTTTGGTGACTCAGGAGGCTGTTCACGGACCAGACAAATGAGGTGGAGGGAAATGCCGAAAGGTCAAGCTAGACATGTTGCAAGAACATGCAGGGTTCATTATGATGACACCCATCCAGTATTCCCTGTGAATGCATGGGATGAACAAATCGGTAGCTTCTGATTATGCTGCACTCACTGATCCAACATACCTCAAAAATTACCTAGAAGTGTCTACATAGAGATTTCCTCTTCACCAACTTCATTATTTATTTAAAACTTAACTGCTCTAATTATCCAAGGTTTATCGTAGTTTGTAAACCTTGTTTCAGAGTTCTTCCTCAACACTGGCTTTTAAGTTCTGTTGCAGAACTGTTCAATGCCAGTGGAGAAAATCTCTGCAAAGACTCGGAAAGGAAGACAAAATCATTATGCAAACTACACTTTTTCACAGCGACCTTGAATTTGATGGTTCTGGCTGCAGATTCACACTCTGAATGTGTTCAACAGGCACATGATTGCTCATGTGGAAAGACTCTCCAAACAAATTCCCTACATAAAATCTACTTTGACCGTATACTGCTGTAATGTTTTTTTCAAAGTGAAACTTTCAACATTGTGGATGTAAGGAAAATCATCCCCAGCTATAGTTATGACCATTAGAAAAGACTAACATTGAAAGCTATGTTCTGATAGCGTTCCAAATATTTTGTTGATAGCATTTTTGGTTGCAGAGAAATAAAGCTAATGCTGAGCTTTTTGAACAAGTGAATACATTTTTTCTGCTTGGAGAAAATTATTACTTTGTTTCAGCAGGAATTTTATTTGCAGATGTTATAGCTCCAAACTTTGGCATATATATTGCACATTAGGCGGAAGTTATTGTCACCTTTCCTGAGAGCTAGAAAGCAAACACCATATTTTATGAAAATGCATTCCATTTCAAAATCTCTCTTATTTTTGTCCATCTCCTTTGACTGACAATTCAAGGTAAGACCAAACCTGAGACAGCGCTACCTTATAAAATAGGTATGAAGAAAATAAAGGGAAGAATATATAAGAGAATTCAGCCATTGTTCCAAGGCAAGATTACCTTTTCTGTTATGAGGTTATTAAAAGATTATCTTTTACTATCTTCTACAAACAAGACTACCTTCAGTTTTCTTCTAATGCTAGTCTATATATCATGGGATAATAAAAGTATATCTGTGGGTGAGTCACTATTTTTTAGCAAAAGCTTTTTTGTGAAAACAAACAATGCAGTCCCTCTTGCACCTTAATTCTCTCAGTCCATGAAATAACAAAATGGATCATTAAATAATTTTCTTTTAAACTTAGGAAATAGGCAATCATTTGGAGATAATTGGCTGTGCTGCATCCATACACATTTATTTAGAAATGTTATTTTCTTTTTAGTTTCTTAACTTACGTATCAGTGTTTGCTAGTGGCATCTGATTCCCTCTTTGAATTCTTCATTTCTATGCTTGTTTTGCTAAGCTTTGTGTCAGTACCAGCAGGATCTGCAAAACATCTTCAGAAGCAGAACAGCAAGAAGAAAAAATGGAAGAGCTAATAACATCTAGTTATTTCCAGGACAGTCTTTGTTTGGAAAAGGGTCAAGAGAAGATAATATCTTACTTACCAAACTTCAGCATACTTTTCATTAAATCTCTGACTCGGCTCCTAAGCCAGTAACTTTTATATGAAGCATGTTTGAAGAGGTTTGTACATCAAACCATTATTTTTTTTGCAATCAAAATTCTTAAGAAGAATATATGCTACCCGGTTACCAAACTTGGAGAGGCAAGGAGTTATAATACCAGATGTGACTCTTTACAAAGCTAGACACATTAATCATCTGCTCACAGTGCGTTGGCTTCTTATTCTGCTTCGTTGTCTCTCACTTGCTTATAGGCCTGAGGAGCATGCTGTTTCACAAACATAAATTCTCATGAATTTAAGGTTCTGGGTATGATCCAGTATTCTCTACCTCCTTTGGCAGTCTCCAAGGATAAGGAACAAAACAGACAATATGTGGCCAATGTAATTTTAAATGAATTTATGATATTGCATTTCAGTGCCCGATGTATGATGAATTTTCTGGTAAAATATTACATAGAAACATACAGCTTGGATTTGAGTTCATAAGAAAAGTCAACAACCTTGCATATCTTCTTTTTGTAGATACAAGTTGGGGTATTATAAAGTTACAAACCAGTGCTTTAAAACCCACTGCTTTTCTTTTGTTTGAATTATAAGTTAGTAAAAATAAAAATAGCACAGGATAAGGATTCTCCTGAAAAACAATTTGAGAAATTTTCATTTGTAGTTGATATTTTTTTTCTATATTTTCAAAGAAGTTAAAAAGAATCAATTTTCTGTTTGTGAGATAGTAGAATGTTACTAGAAAAAAATCAGCATTGATATTTTGTTTAATTTTACAATTTGGGAGATTTTAAATTGAAAAAGTCTTTAAAATGAAAATATAGAACATTTCTTAATAGAAAATTGCAGCTAATTCCAATAGCTGTTTAAATCATTTCAGGGAGGTCAAAATGTGCATTTCTAATGTTGTTATAGAGCTGATGAGTGTTGTTGCACAATGGCAGGAACAAGCAAGGCAACAGCACTAGTGTTCGTTCTGGCTGCTCACGTTTCCTTCTGAAGCATTGACAGCTGCTTCACAGTTTGAGATTCCCAGCTGAGGCCTCTAAGATTAACGACTCCAGGGAAGCATTGAGCCTATATAACAGTATTTCTTATAGACAATGGGGATGAGCAGACAGAATATTTTACAAGTGTTGTACATATCAACAAAACTTGCATCTGAATCAACTTGTGTTCCATTTCCAGTGATGCTTTCAGCTTCTGTAACACCTGTTATCATTATGCCTCAGTAGATCTCCAGGTCATTGGAAGGAAAAAATGGTCCAATAGTATGTATATAGCAAGACTTACAGAAAGAGCATTCTGAAATGTATACATGTAAACTGATTACAGATTGCATATTTAGACATATTAAATTGGAAAAGTATTGGATGGGAGGCCAGAATATACTTTGAAAGTGAAGCCAGCAACAATAAATTTCTCAGAACTTCTCAGCAGCAATAGTATTAGATGTTTTTCTATCCCTATCAAATATGCTCCATAGTGAAATGCTGCATTTGTAGCTTGAATAGAAATAGCTACTTTAAAAGCCACAGACAAAGAAGTCATTCATCTACTTGAAGTTTTGAATCAAACGCAGAGTTTAAGGTTGAAGCAATAAAAGCACTAGGTGTATTGCAAATGCAAATGTTTTGTAATATGAATGTCTCACTTTAGAAATCAGTAATACTGAATTTTGCACTGTAGCATTTTATTATTTACTTTCTCTGCACTTTGAAGCAGCAACAGTTTTGCTTGTAATTAGGGACTGTCACATGGAGAACAAACATTTGGAAATTAGTTATTCTGCTCTTCCTGATAACACATATGTGTCCATTTCTGGAATCCCTTGCAGGGTAGTGTTTTTTATCCCTCTGGGATAAAGACAGTCACTGATAGGATAATGGCAATAATTATCTGCAGCTGTAATCCCTTGAAACAAAGTTTTGTCCTTTTGACATATTATGTCAAGAAGTATATCTTCTGGAACAAAGCATCAATTTTTTATTTCTATACCCACCTGAAGCAAGCCTAATAAATACCATGGGAGTAACTCCAAGCTTGCAAGTGGAAGTAGTATATAAATCTAGAAGAGTCATGAAATGTTTAATTACAGTAAAAGGTACAGTTATATGAACGCGTCAGAACAACCTGTTGTAGTTTTAATATAGTTTTGTTAATAGATCCTATAAGGCACAGGTATATACAAGCATTTTATAATACAATACAAAATACTGTTCATCTATGTTCATTCGTAGAAATAATACTGTACTTTATCATCTGAAAATCTAGCTAAAATTACAGAAAACAATAAAATTACTGTGTGCATTTGTTAAGTTCTGTCTTACCCATCGTTTCTTAATAAAATGATACATTTAAGCATTATACTTACACTGAATTTGAAGATCTGGTTTTGCCCATGAATGACTTCTAATTTCAGAAAAAATAGTTTGGCAAAATTGGACAGAATAGTTTTTAGTCACTGAAAACATTCATTTGGATGGCAGATAAGTAGTTTTGGTATGTTGGTGTGTCAGATGATGTTACTAGAAGTTGTTGATTTTATTTTATTTTATTTTTTTTACCTGGTTTTGTATACTGATTACTTGAACATGTTGTGGAACTTGAAAAATTGGCCCTAAGATAATTCTAAGCAAACTGTTTCTTGCTGCCTCTAATGAATCCATTCATTTCTGATCTATGGGTGATGATTCAGCCCTCAATTAAGATTTAGGAAGGAGTTTGTCTTTTGAGTTGTCAGAGGACCAAACTCTGGACATATAAATAAGAAAATCTCACTTTCTCTCAAATGTTTATCATGGCCTACTGTAATTCTGATTCATTTTTCTTTGTATCACTAGGAGGGAGAAATAAATAGAAAAAAAGAGAGAGAAAGAGCAAGCAGCAAAAGAAGGGGAAAAGATACCAAAAGGCATTGGCAGAAAGAAGAAATGGTTGTGTGATTAATCGGCATATATTATTTTTTATTTATTATATTGGCTAGATACATGTGTGCACACATTGTTCTGCTTTCTATTGTAATTTGAAGGACTGGATCACATATCTGTATTTCATCGTTAAGAAACTCACAGATGGTAGCCATCTGAAACATAGTTGGGCCAAATTGATTTCCAGACCTTCCAAAGTCACTTTTGTGTTTCTGTACCTTAAAATAAGTATATTTTCTTCTGCAAAGTTCAAATCCAGATTCAAATGTCTCTAAAACCTGAACTACAAGTGATGTTTCATACTGAACTACATAGCTGACAATGCTAATGTATTGTAGTACCACTTCTCAGTTTTTTACAGGCAAATACAAGCATTAGGGCACAAACTGCAAATTGCCAAATTGGAAAAAATATATTTTGAAAACTGCAAAAAGCCTATGCTTTTCTTAACTACTCAAATGGATTTTGAGGCTCTAAAGATACTTCATCCCCATAGATATCTTGTGGGACATCTTTAAGAGGAGAATTCTCAGATAATAATTCTTGCCAACCGCTTGGGGTTTTTTATTAAAGTGGTCAAAGAAGAGACAATCTTGATGTATTCATATGTGCTATTCAGTTTTACTTCAGGTTAGTCATTACTCAAGCACTTCAAGAGATTAAAAAAAGAACAGTATGTGTAAAGATTGCAGCCCACTTGAATGACCCTATTAAAATGCTGAATAAATGGGTTAAAGTGCCCGAGAAGTTAGGAATATCTGTACAAGCTGTGGTGTGTTGAAAGAACACACTGAGAACAAATCTAAGGCATTTTCTAATTGGAGCATTTGCGTCAGAAGGCTAATGGTACCCTGGGCTGTATCAGGAGGAATGTTGCCAGCAGGTTGAGGAAGGCAATCCTTCCCCTCTGCTTAGCACTGGTGAGGCCCCGCTGGGAGCTCTGGGTCCAGTTCTGGCCTCCCCAGTACAAGAGAGACAGGGTCATAATGCAGAGTTCGACAAAGGGCCACCAAGATGATGGAGGGACTGGAGCATATGAGGAAAGGTTGAGAGCTGGGACTGTTTAGCCTGGAGAAGAGAAGGCTCAAGAGGATCTCATCAACATGTACAAATTTCTGGGGAAGGAGGGTGCAAAGAGAATGGTGCCAGACTCATTTCAGTGGTGCCCAGTGACAGGACCAGAGGCAAAGGGCATAGACTGAAACATGGGAGGTTCCCTCTGAGCATCAGGAAACGCTTTTTCACTGAGGGTGATTGAACAGTGGCACACATGGGTTGCCCAGAGAGGTTGTGAAGTTTCACTAGTTTCCCTCCTTGGAGAAATTTGAAAGCTGTTTGGACATGGTCCTGGGCAACCAGCTCAAGGTGGCCCTGCTTGAGCAGGGGTTTAGACCAGATGATCTCCCGAGTTCCCTTTCAACCTCAGGCCATTCTGTGTTTCTATCATCATAAAATTTTGAAAGATTACATAGCAGCATTCCATTTCTTCTATACTTTCTTGTTGTGTAAGCCCTGACTTGTTTTCCTCTTGAAGTCTTGCATACTAGAGTACCTTGAAGGTCACCTGGAAAAGGACTGTCCTATATTGACCATCCTGTAGAGTACTGACAAAAAAATTAGTTTCCAAAATGCAGTCCTTTTAATGGTGCTAATTCACCCAGGTTTCATCTCATAAGCTTCAGCCCACTACACCCCTCCTTCCACTTGTCTGATCTAGCTCTGTCAGCTGTAATTAAGTACTAGCATCTCCTATATGGCTCTCTTTCTCTCTCTCTCTTTTTTTTTTTTTTTTAGTTTACTTTATTTGGAATGGAAACATTCGGCATGCAGTTCCTTCAGTCTTTTTAGGATTCTTCTCTTTCTTGAGGTAATGTGTGTTACCTTCTGTACTTGGTATATTCAGTGTGGTGGGGAAAGGGAAGAGTTTTGCCCAGCTTGCACTGGAAGGTTTCCAGGCCATGATAGAAAGAGAAGTTCAATCTAGAAAAAAAAAAGAAAGAACTCAATACTCTTTGTGGCATTCCCTCACATCCAGTGTTTGACTTTGCCCCAGGGATGCTATAGTGTGTTCTTGGAATCTTAAAAGGCCGTGAAACGGAGGCTGGTAGGTCTCCAGTCTCAGATGACCAGAGCTGCCCAACACTGTTCAAGCTGCAGATGGTGAAATCAAGCAATCCTACTGGCTGTCATTTCAAACTAAAAAACGGAAGTCTTTGTTTTTAACAAGCATATATCGGTGCTGTCACTGTAATAACTTAAGGCATCCATCAGTGGTACACCTTAAGAAGTGAGTTAGCAAAGAGATTTATTGTCTCTGAAAATCTTCAGTACACTTCTATTGCACCTTTCTGGAAGTGTCTCTGTGCTAGTTGTGTTTCCACCCAAAAGTTAAAATCTAACAGTTCATCAGTCAGTCTTAGAAAGATGGAATGTGTTCTTCAACCATTCTAGATGAGTCAGGAACAAATTATTATTGTATGTGGATCAGGACTCAGTAGCCTGGTAAGAACAAAGCTTTAACAAGTTATCCCTTCCCTAAGATATTAGCAAGTATGTGGTAGGTCAAAAAACTTTAATGTCCACCCTGGTCCTCCACAGTTCCAGGAAAGAAATAGGTCTATTTGTATATACCAGTACAAACACAGTATGAGATGGGACCAAGGCAGTCTGAAGAACATGGCAGTTTTAAAAAAAACCTGCTTCCCTTTCCAGGCTGCTGTCTGCAAAGCAATTAGGCGGCACAATTTCAAGGGCAACTTGAAATGTTGAGTTACATAGAATATCTATGAAGTATAGTGCTATTTGGGTTCTAAAATGTGAGATCGTGAGGTCAGGAGAAATGAAAAATTCACTGTGGTATCTCCAATGAAACAAAAATATTCACTGTATGTAATATGTTTCTTCAGACTTTTTGTAATGATGCTCATCACCTGCTCTCTTGCTTTGTTCAGAAGTTTGTCATAGTGTGTGATTTCTTCACTAAAATTACATGCTGTGCAAATCTTATCAGCCTTCTGAAGTGTTCTGCCATGAACTTGTCTTAAAATTCAGGCAAACTAATTCTCTGATCTCACAATTGTCTAGAATGTCTTTTGTTATGATATATATTTTTAAATTAGTCTCTCTCGGTAATACAATTTACAATCATCTCTGCAAGTGCTGTAGGACTTGCAGACGTGCCCCTTTAAGACTCCCAGGATACACGTAAGACACTCGGTGAATCTTGTATCTTCTTTCTGTGTCTCCTGTAGTATTTTGATGGTATCTTAACATCTTGGTGCCTGTGATTGTACTGTATTGGTATTGTTGGAAGATTGGTCAGAATACATAGAACATTCCACATAAATTGTTGAAAATTTCACACTTTTGAAATAAAAGAGCAGTTTTAGAAAAGCACATAATTTCTCTATCAATAATGTTAAATACAGTGCCGTGGTTTTGTTGTTCTAGGTGGGGTATAAGCCTATAAAGAGGGAGAGGAAGGAGTAAGTTAGTGTTTTGTGCCTTGCCGTACAGGTTCCTTAGCATGTTCTTTGTGGTGTTTGGCTTAGCTACACACAGAGGGTGTCTTGCCTGACATAGGTCCGATGGGTGAGAAATCTGGCTTCCTCCTGCTGAGTAACAAAAGGAAAAGACAACCAGTGAGTGGTTATACATATGTATACATATGGAGGTTATGCCACGCAACGGGGTGCCTGTCTCTGACCTAGTCTTAGACGTGCTTGAATTGCTCCAGCCCTTTCTCTCCTCCTCTCTTGGCTTTCCTGTGCTTCACTACTGGTGGTCCGCTGTATACCATGCAGATGTTTTCCCCATGTTATTTCATGGTTATTTTTCAAGTGGTTTCTTAGTAGAAGGGATGGAAGGTCCACAGATGGGAACATCTGCTCTAACAATTTTTCAAAGCAAACAGCAGATGGCATTGTTGCTTCCTTTTGATCTTGCAAGAAAAATCCCATACCAACGGTGTTGGTTTAAGTTTCAGGCAGCTTGGTAATGGAGTGCATGAGTATTTGCTTCTCCCTTTTCTCTCAACAGTAGCACTATTTGCAGATGTTTTCTCTGCAACTTTCTATTTTAGCTTTTTTCTTTTTGTGACCCTAACTCCTACTAGGTGTCACGATCTTTGCTGTTTTTTCTCTCCCTCCCCGCCACCCCCCTCCCCGGGACTTTATAATTAGTGCCATATCATCATTAGCAATTCTCTTTCTCTACTCATATGCAAATTGTAGGGAAATAGAAGGCTTATGCTATTCTTCAGCTTTGATTTTTCTGTGGTTCAGACTTTGTATGTAGTGAGTTGGCAACTTTATATACATCTCCTTTGCTACCTTTTTTGTTTTTTTCCAAAACTTTCTCAAGGCAGTTGCTTGGTTTCTAATTATTTCTTCATTTTTATTTCTATTTTGACATGCAGATAATTCATGCACTAAAGTATGTATGAAATTTAAAAAGCTTAAATAAATTCGTAGGCTCTTTTTTGTCATTTTATTTAACATTAGTTGAGTTTTTAAAGGAACCTCTCAACACACACATTCATGGTTTTTCACCCTGATACACTTATATGACTGACTTAGGTACTTTTTGATCAAATCTTACTGTACAGAGTGATCAGGTTGCTCTTGTTAATGGGTAACAGTGTGAGAAATTAAATTTGCATTCAGGAGGTGAAAATATGACATAAAAATAAGCTCAGTTTGTAGAGAAGAGAGTCTGCAGTAAAATTCGTGTGATACAGCTAAGACAGTTAACGGGAGTAGGACCACAGGAACAGAAATAGGAGCAGTCTCTGGGGGCAATTCAGTGGAGTTTATTGTCAGCCTGATGTGGGAGTTAGGAATGTCACTGCCCATAACAACCCTGCAAGCTTAAGGTGGAGCCTTTGAGCCCTCTGTCCCTTCAGAGTTGTAAGGCTGTTAATGGAAAGTAGAGTATGGGTGATTTTTATCTTGTTTCTAAATTATACTAAGTTGTATTTGATCATTTTAGGTAGGGACCAGCAGGCCTGCTGTATCAAAAACACTGGTGCATTTGCACAAAATCCTATTTTCAGCTCTTCTAAACTCACCGTTTAATCCGCTTCTTCATCCTCCCCTTATTTATGCTATACTGCTGTCGGTTTTATTACTTTATTTCAGCTTAAACCTGAATTTTCCTCAGCAGTGCATACAAATAATTTTCTTATAAATATTTTGTGTCCAGTTTATCATCTTTAATATTTAGGTTTATATAGTATCATATTTCAGTAACGTTAATATCTGTTCCAAATATTCAGTTAGTTGCTGATTGCTGTGTATTGTTTAGAACTTCAAGACTAATTTGTCAGGGGTTTTTTTGTTTGGTTGGGTTTTTTCAAAAATTATTTTTAAACTTCCTCTAAAAGAAAAATGTGTTCATGTAAGTGATAAAATGCACAAAATATTAGCCTTGAATGTTCTGTGTTTTTTACTGGAACTTGATGTTCTATATTAAACTTCTCATATAACTTGACGTTGTAATTGAAACCAAGAAATAAGAAAAGGAAAACATGTTTTCTACATGCAGTTGCAAATGGCTTTGGTATCTTTCTATTCTCCAGAAACTGGCAACTTTATTTTTTTTATACTAAGTTCATTTCCCTATTGACATAAATTTACAGATGGAGATGATTCCTTATTTAATTGAATAATAAACACAATTAAGAAATAAACCTGGAATAAAATAAAATAAATAATAATAAATAAATAAATAAATAAAAGCCATTTTCTCCACATTCTAAAATTGTTGGAATATTGGCAGGTATCAAGAAACGAAACCTGCATTGTCCATGTAAAAGTTACGAAAGAACTCTCCAGAAAGATACTGATTTAGCTAAATGTATTTTTATTTGGTGTCATGAAAAATAAGTCCATACTAGCAAAAATCTATTGGTTTGATCAGTTAAAAATCTAATTTCAAATCTCTTTGCAGCCTTGACTACGTAACTTTTTTATGTCTCAGGACCTTTCATTTTTGTTGGACATAGAGGTCTTGCAACCTGTTCTGGAATACTTAGTTACACTGCCTGGCAGTAGTGAAATGGCCTTTGCAGAGCTATTCCCTGGCTTTTTCCTAGTGGTACCCCAGGAAGAAAGATTTGGTTACTGTGTCCACAGAGGGGCATGGCCTAAAGACCCATGCGAGAGGAGGAATTGTCAGTGCACTTAAGCTGGTTTTTTGTTTGTTTGCTTTTAAACAATGGTCTCATGTTTGCTGCTGAAGGAATGGTTTTGCTCACAGCTGTGCATTCCTCCCTTGCTGCCACCTTCATTCCTGGAGCAAGAAGGAGGATTTGTGTGGATTCACTCCAGACTTGCACCAGAGCATGCAACCAGGTTAAGACTACCCTGGCCAAAAAAACAAGAGGACTGAAGTAGTGCATGGAGCTAAGGATAGCACACTGGCTGGAAGATTTATAACAACATCGTTTATTATTTATATTGTGGTGGGTTTTGGAGCTGCTGTGACAAAATCATGTTAATGAAAAACTGGAAGCTCTTATATTATTCTTTGATCCTCATGAAAAGGGATTTGACTTAGATCTGCCAGCTACAAGCAAGATCTGATTGTTGTACCAGTCCTCCAAATGCCATTTGCAGCTTTATGTGAAGCCAATTGTAATTCCTGAGGTTCTCATACTGCACTAAATTTCAGTAATACTGGGGGTTTGGGATTTGTTTTCTCCATAGAATCTCCATACGTCAGATTCACCTCATTTCACTCTGGACACTAGACTTGTTTAAAAAAGACAAAGAAAAAAAATAGTATATTAACAAAAGAAGATATTATATTTTCAACTTTAAAATTGGAATCAAAGTTACAAACCAAAGAATAATATGAAATGTGGGTTTACTTGCCAGTGTCTTCCTAGTTTCTGCTTATGATTTCTCTGAAGTGTGTCTTAACTGAAGGAGCCAAAGATTTGATTGAGAGGTATTCAGTCATAGTATTGTCATTCAAAACTAAGCTTGCTTTTTTACTCAAACCACACTTGCTGAGAACTGCATGAGCTACTCAATAGCACTTTACCCCTTGAATGCAATTTCAAAATTTATTTCTAAAGTTAATCTTGCCTTTCCAAATTAAGATTACTTCTCTCTGGGAAGCCATCTAAGCTGAGTTCATATATTCTCTCCTCTCCCAGTTGGAGACCATTCTTCTTCAACTATTTTCCTTAAGAATGCTCTTTCTGGGTCTTTCATTAGAAAAGAAAATTAAGGATCTATAGCTTTCCTCAAATTTTGACTGTGATGACACATTCTCCTCCCCATGGCTCTATAAAGTTGTGTATCTTCTTCCTCACCCTTTTATTGTAAATAAAGCTTTTAGTGCTTGCTGTCAGTGGCCACTGAAAGCAAATTAAGAAAGCAAATTAAGATTATTTGATCCAAGTAACAAGACTTAAAATAATTTGCAGATTATATGCCTTTGAAAACATTCCTTCAGCTCAGAATTCTTTTCATAAATCCCGCACAATCTGCATATTCACAATACAGACAACGAATTAAGCATTGCAAAGTGCTTTTTTTTCCAGGTTGACTCCTGCCACCCTACCTAGTACAACTGGATATCTTGCCATCTGATAGTTTTATGGTTGCGTGCTGTCACACAGCCTTTATGATCAAGACTGTGTTATGCCAATACACAAACATCCTGTTATGTAGTTTGGTGGTAGAGAATATGTCTGCACTGAACTCATAGCTGACTGCACCGAAATACAACTATTCTTCAACTAGTCATAATAAAAATGTATTAAATACTTCACTGTACTAACTGCAGCAATGTAAGCCCTACCATGAGTTCAACACCTAAGTTCATACCTCATTTCTTAAATGAGCTGTTTTAATTTGTCCTGAGGTCTATACCACCACCATGAAAAATTAAAAAAAAAAAAAAAGAAGAATAAAAAAGACAAAACACAAAACCACAGCCAGTAACAAGGCTAGCTAGTCTGGGCATGTCTTTCATAATTTTCAGATACACCTATTTTTTCACCCTTTTTCTAAATGTTTACAGAAGATATTATTGCTGGGTTTTGGGGCAACCCAGTGCAATCCCAAGACTTTGTATATGTGCAGGTTTTTCCAGTTGTATTTTACATAGAATCTTAATAAACAACAAAATTAGGGTGGGGGGTTTCCCCTCTTAGGAATCTTGTGAAATCTTATTTTGAAACTGTAACTGGTAGACTAGTGTTGTCTGGCTTTCAGACTACTTGACGTGTATGGTGTTCACGTGTTGGAATTTAAAAATCATTCCACCAGCTTTCTTCTTTTTTAATCTTTGTCTCCTACTCATTCACAATTTTTCTAAATGAGAAAACAGATTATATTTTCTCATTAAGCAATTCTTTATTTGGATATTCAGGAATCCTCAGAGTGGTGTATAAGGGAGAACATTGACTTACATGGTCTCACAAAAATAGAGGAAGTAATGAATTTTGATTCCATGTCACAATTTTTTCTTTTTTGGTTAGGTTTGTTTTTGCTCTATACTGGTAGCAATTTGATCTCATTTTGTATTAGTTTTCTAACCACCCAGGCAAATTTCCAAGATAGGCAAATATTCTTCTGCTATCCCACCCACTTGTTATTTGGGGACAGATGATCTTGAATATTCTTTCTGCTGTTATGTGACCCCCTGCCATGTTCTATTCATATGAGGAACTAAAAGAACATTTACAATCAGTTTATTATGTGCAAGTGTAAAGGACAAGTGATGATCTTACCATAGCATTATAGTGTGCTAATGTTCTATTTTTGGTGTTTAACGTAATTAAATCTAGCAGTGTTCAGTACAGAAGACCTAACCTTGAACATTAACAGGGTAGCTGGAGATCCAACACTAACATAAGCATGCCAAGCATTTACATCAAGCTAGATTACTCACCACTGCTGAAGCTAAATGAAACTTTTATTCTCTAGATAGTCCATTTGAAAAACGAATAAGAAATCAGAGGTACGGGAAAATGGGAAAAGTTACTAATATCCTGGTTTGCAAAATTTACAGCATAGAAGTGGACCTTCTTAAAACCCCTCAATCTTTTACTTTTATTAAGTGGATTATTCATTCTAGAAGGAGGGACTTGGCACAGTGAAAGGTGTATGGTTTTACAGTAGTAGCATGGCATGCACAGAGCCCATAGCAGGCTGCTATTGGGAGGGGAGGACAAAAGAGGAAGAGAATGTGTGAGCAGCATTGGGAAAAGGAGGACAATCCAAAGGAAACAGATAAGGACCTCAAAGAAGAAAGGTGACACCTGGAGTCAGCAAGGACAGGAGGAGACGATGATAGGATTTGTTTGAAGGAGAGTGGTATAACGTCTTCTGTCTCAGGAACTCTGGTGAGAAGGAATGGTTGAAGGAGGAAGTTAAGCAGAACAACAAGTAGTTTGCTGGCACTGAGTACACAGATGTTGGAACAAGAAAAGCAGGAGTGCATTTGATTAGCAGAGCATGAATAAATAAGTATTGTAAGGCTTAACTGATTGATGTCTGTAGGACACTTAGGGTGCTATACTCTGCCATTCTCTATAATTGCATGTTAATATTTAATTTCACCACTTTAGTGCAAACAGCAGATTTAAACTCTTACATGTTTAAGGTTTAATGAATAAGATACAGCACTTGGTATTATGACAGAGTACTAATTCCTGTGCCAGGAATCTAATGTTTTGTTTATCTTACATTCTGTAATAGTGCACATGTGCATAGTGTAATGCCATCCTCTAAAACAGTCCCTGTCTCAGAGGGGAAAAAAAGTTTCTCTATTGGTAAATGTAATGGCATCAGGTCTCTCTGCTGGTGCTGCATGGAAAAGACAACATCCCTGAAAGCTTTACATTCTCACATTGTTGGAGCTTCTAAGTTTTGTCAGGTGCTGGTGACTTGGACCTAACACTGAGTTGTAACTCAGGAGACAAAACAGTTGGAAAACTTGGAGAAAGGCTCTAAGGGTCAGCGAAATTTACTGTGGGCAGCTGCTGCTTCAAAGCAACTCGCTATGCAGAAGCCTATTAAGTAGTAGTAGGTTACTTTCCTGCCGTTTCCCCAGCATGATGGATGACGTTCTGAAAAGTGAAAGGACTTCCTGTGCCACAGAGGTTTTCCCCGTGACTTCTTACCCAGACGCAGTTGCTTTCAACATATTGACTACACTTCTATCTAAATACTGTTATGGATCTCTAAATAAAGGGGTTTCTGCACTGATGCTAAAAGGAATTTATTTTCGTTTATGATAGGTGCTTGAATGCTACTGTTTACAGATGGTCCTATTTCTATTCTAAATCTCCATTTACAATTCAAAATAACAGAGCTCATAACTGGAAATTAATTTTCCCGAAGTTTTAGTGTGCTTAGATTTTGAAACTTAACTTATTATAATATCAGTCAATAGCAAAGCTAGGAACAGTTTCAATCTTCATAGTATTCATATGTAAAAGTCAGTGTTTGCATATGTCCTAATATCTAATTTTAACCTATTAAATCAGAGTACACTTAATTTAGGGTAGGGTAAAATCCTTGCTTTTTAATCACAGTGTTCTTTAGCAAGATAAACACTTCTAAAAATATGTGAAACGAGCAAAACTCTACATAAGATCAGCTAAGATAATACATCTTATGAACCAAATTACTTGATGACCCTAATTAAGATACTTATCTTCCATACTTAAAATAGGGAAATGTAAATATTGATATATCAATGAAGATATTGTAATTTTGTGGGTTTGGTACATTCAATTTTGGAAATATCACAGGAAACAGAACATACTGCTAAAAGAGAATAATGCTTTCCGTGGGATTTTTATCATTAAATCCAAATATATTTGAAGACAACAAAAAATGTTCTTTTGAATTCTAAATGTTTCAAGACAAAAAACGTAGCCAAGTCTTCAGCAGAAGCTTTTGCTGGAACTGTTTAGGAATGTGAAGAAAGGAGACTCGTGTAATCCTGCTGTGTGTGTGTGTCTCGCTGCCTTTTGCTCCCTTCCCTTCATAACTTTTTCACTCTTTTGACAATCTTAACCAGATCTAGCAGAGGGGTGGAAGCCTCAGAACAGTTCAGCTTCAATAAATTCTGTGAGAACAGAGTAAGATAGGAATGCATGCACTGGCTCAGAGCAAATGTCCGATGATCTCCCTCTGACAACGGCCACGAGTAAATGGTTAGGAAAATCATACCAGAACAGAGCATGTGAAGACTCATATTTCTCCCAGTATGTTTTCCCAGCTCCTGGCTACCACGTTCTGGGCTTCCAGCACCCCATCTCTATCAATCAGTTTAATCTTTCACTTGCTGACTGACAACAGGCATTATTGGATGTAGCCTTGTGATACATAACTTCCCTCTATGAATGCCACGTTCACTCCTCCTTTTATAGAATTATAGATATTCCTTACTATTCAGTTCTAGGGTTGTGCCTGGTTCAGAAATTAGAGGGTTTGGAGGTTTTTCCCCCAGTTCTGCGTCTCCTCCCAACAGTCCACATATGGTAACTTTTTTGCTGCTTCTCAGTGTCATTCCTTCAGTTTCTCCATGCATTTTCCCAATACGTAACTGACAAGAAGAAAACCTGCCTTTTGTGTTGCCCTTTTCTCCTTACTTGTGTTAGTACGGTTCTTTGTACAGCTGCACCAGTGAGAGCAGAAACTGTTAAATCTGAAACCCCAGGATCACAAAATACCCTTTTGTGTTCAGCACTACTTTGTTGCTTTCTTCGTGAGTTTTCCTGGAGTTTTTTGCTGTTTCTTTTGTTACTAGGCAAATGCACACAGCCAAACATCTCTACCCTCGTTTGTTTGTGTGTGCTTGTGTCCGGGGTGAAGACTGCTTTCATTTCACCTGTCCAGTTACTTAAAAGAACTGACTGTTACAAAAATCGACCTCAGTAGCATCCTTACCAACTCATAAAAGCAGTTTTGTAAGTAGAACCAATGTTATAGGTTAAAATCTGCTTTGCACTCAGCTATGCCACGTTGCAATACTTTTGCTGTTTGCTTGAGGTTCTCCTTGCACCGGCTTGCTACAAGGCAGCTCACTTGTACGTTCCCCAGTGCTCTTTACTGAAAATCAGTCAAGTTACTTAATTCATATAGTATTGCGCCTCAGCTGACCAACAGGTAGCTATCGTGTGAAAGAATAGTTTTGTTCTTTTCTTTCGTTAGATATTTTATTTGTTCTTTAGCTGTAGAGCTCACCTGACCGACAGTGAGGGGACCTGCAGGGTTCTGTGGTGAGCCAGTTCAGGGAGCAAAATCGGAACAACTCTATTCTCTTGGTTTGTAGGGTGACTTTTCCCTGACCCTTTTTAAAAATTATTTCAGGTAATATCCAGGGAACTACAGAGGAAGGAATTTGGCATCTGTGCTGTGCAGATTAGCAGGAACTAGAATCAAGTCTAGAATTAGTAAGCGTATGGGCAGAGTCAAAATGGGCATAGCAAAGGGAAGTCAAATTAAGGAGTTCAGAGGGAGCCAAAAGAACTGTGTACAAAGAATGTAGTCTAGTTGGATTTTCGAGAGACTTGATCAGGGTCCTCACCAAAGGTTGTTCAGGCAACTAGCAGAGAAAAAGGGAAAAAGTATTGGCATTGGATAAATAATTGAACGAAAGGAAACAGAAATGAAGAGTAGATGGTCGATTGTCACAGCATGTGGAGATCACCGGTGAGTCTTCTCAGAAAAAGGGAGGAACAGTGAGGTGCCAGTCTGTGAATGATACTGTTACAGAAGAAAATTAAAACAAGGCTAACTACAGAGAACAGCAAATGGAGTTTGCAAAGTCCATTGAATGGCTCTGTGATAGTACGTTGGCTAAAATCAGTGTAGGTTAGTGTAAATCAACAGGCGGGGGAGGTGGGGAAATCCTAGCTTTGCATATGAAAAGACAAACCTTGAGATGTCTCTTATTACTCAGTAGTTAGACATATTTCTAAACAGAAGTAGAAATATCTGTATTGTATTCCTTTAGCAAAAGAGACAGAAATAATAGTCTTGCAAAAGCATTAGCTTAGTATCAATCAAAAGAAAACAAATCCAATGTTAGTAATTATTTGGAATGGAACAGGGAACAAAATACAAGAACAAAATTTGTGTTTCTTTGTACAGCTGTTGTGTTACCATATTCTGAAGACCATATTCAGTTACAGTCCCACTCTGTCTCTATAAAACTATGATAGAGCTTGGCCAGATTCTGGGAATGGTGGCAAGGCTCACCATGAAGCAGTATTCATACAGGGAACATTTAAACAAGTCAAGACTCTTCCAGTTTGTAAAGAAATCCTGAGGAATATGAAATACAGAAGGAACCACCTCTGGCGTGGGGAATCCCTCAGCTGTAAATTATTGAAGTCTATCGTGGGGGGAAGGGTATCACTGCTCACTCTGTTCTTCAACCCCTCAAACATCTGTTGTTGGGTACTGGGCTAGATGGAGCTTTGATCTGACCCAGTACAGCCATCCTCATGATTGTACTGTTTAACAACCTGAATTAGCCCACAATGTGGTCAGGTTATGCAAATGGAGGACCAAATTACAAACGCTGTCCTCAGCCTTATTTCATGCACTGACCCTCAGCAAGTTTACTGCCTTTATTGTAGCATGTGCAGTTGCAGACTATCCTGTTTATAACTGAATTTCAAGAACAATGTATCAGTGGTTTGAAATTTTTGCTTCTTAAAATGTGCATCAAAACTCAAGAAGTTCAAATAATACTTAAACTGGAAGGAAATCCAAATAGTTTCTGACATGGAAAGCTTGATTATGGGACCCAAACACTGTTCCTTTTTCTGGTGACATGACAATATAGCCTTCTGCATGTCTTACTGCAAAATCTTAGATGCATTTCACATACAAAATTGTTTTTAAGAGGAATGTTCTCTTTCTTTTTCCACCCATCTTTACTTCTTTTTCTGCTATCATATGAGAGCAGAAATAGCAACGCTGCATGTGTTCATCTCTCATGCTTAAGAGGCAACAGAAGCAGAATTCTGGACAGATTTATAGATTTGCAGCACCAGTATATGTAATTGATAAAATGTAATCTTTTTAAAGAATACTGGTTATAGTAGCCACATGTGCTGAATCATTTTTAGATCTAACACCTAAACGTTATCCTAATTCTGGCTTCATGCCAGCATTTATGCTTCATGGAAGCATACACAGGACTACTTCTGCATTCCCAGATGTGCTTTGTGTGCTTTCCTATCCATGGAGGCTTGCTGCCTTCCAAATGAGTAGAGAATCTGTAACACATATGCTTCCAGAAACTGTCAAAATACGATGATTTAAACCACATTCCTTTCTGATTAGGAAAACTACTTCCAATGAGCTATCTGGTAAAAGATTTTTATCAGACATTCAAACTACTAATTCTGCTTTTAAATGCCACTTTTCTTGGCTGTATGTTACCTCATTCAGATAGCTCATACAAGGAGATTAATTTTCACCTTGTAGAACACTGATCTAAAAGCATTCCTCCCTTTTATATTAATCAGAGAGAACAGATCATAAATTAACACTTGCTTTGTACTGTTATCACTGTTCTCAGTGCCTCAAAGGCTTTGAGATGACTTGATACAAATTAACCATATGAAATATCTGTCAGGCACATAGATATGAAGGATATGATGATCAGTATTTTATATGTTGGGAGTACATAAAAACTATTACAGTTCAAACACATTAAACAAAGTTTGAAATAAATAAGAATAGAAACATAAGGCAAAGGGACTAATTCAGACAACTTCACTTTGATAGTGCAGATGATTAATTTTTTCAGTGGTGATCACAGGATTCTGGGCCTTCAGCAGCAAAGTTTTGTTCCTCATCCTCTTCCCATTTGAGGATAATACATCCCTCCCCTTTACCCTTTCCTTTCCAGGAAAGCTGATCTTCAACTGTATAAGACTGCAAAACCTAGACCTTGCTCTCCCGTGACTTGTAGCAAATACTAGATGTAACAGTTTCACAGGCAAATGTCTTGATTATTTTTTTTTTATTACCATGTTCTACAAAATATCCACTGTACAAGTAGTTTTCAAAAGCAGGCTTCTGTAGATCACTTTATAATAATTTGTTCTGAAGGTTAAGTGGTTGAATGAGCTACTCAAGTGGAAAGCTTTCACTGCAGAAAAGAAAATTCGTTTTAAAGATTTAAAATGAGCCCCATCCCTTGAATTAAAACCTTTTGTAGAGTTAGAAAGTCTTCAGTTTGGGGACCCCTTATTTCTTCTTCCCTAGCCAAAAAGAGGAAGGGGGATGTTTCCACAAATATTTTGTTTGTTTAATAGTTATGTCCTTTTTCAACTTTCCTGTTCATTGCTGTTCACAACTTTCTTCCCCAGCCTCAATAAGATTTGTCACATGCATTGTCTCAGAAATCTTTGCGTTCATCCTGCTTCTGCAATGTCATGTATAATCACCAACAAAGTTATAGGCATTTCAGTCACACCAGGGAGAGGACGTAAGATGATTCACCCTTGGATTAACACCAGCCCTTTCAATGCAAGGTGATGAGTTTCAATCACTTACTTTAATTTCTCAATCATTTTTGCTAGAAATGCTAGAAGCCAGCTCAGCATGTGAGTAATATGATATAGAACTCTACTAGTATAAATGATAGCTTAGCTGTAGAGTTGGTGAACAAATGATTTGCTATTGTAACCTAATACCTCCAGGCTAATTTGATGCTGTGAGAGGCTAGAGGCTGAAAGGAGGCACAAATGCAAGATGTAAATTTCTGTTTAATACAGTGTTTGATAGCTGCAGATGGCTACGCTTGTAGACAAAGCCAAGCAAAAAGAAATAATAACTTTATGGACTGGAGACATTTTGCAAGGGGTTTACTGCCTAAAAAAAGAAAAATCAGGATGCAGGCCAGAGCAAAGAAGTGAAGCAGGAAGCATGGAAGAGATGCACAGAGTATTTGTATCATGTATGAAATCTATCTTAATTCAAATCTGATGTTTTACAGAATCGTAGTCTGTGCTTATGAAGATTGTGAAAACTTGCACTGTGACTATCCTGCAGTCATCTTTCCATAGGCAAATGTCCATTCATCCTCAAATGCTGTAATGATTTTTTTTTTTTAAATAAAGAATAATTAACTCTGTGATTCTACAGGACTTCAGTTTAGTTTAGTTGTAAATTCCCAGCTTCTTCAGTACATAATTGTCATACTCCTTGAGTGGAGTTGTCCAAGTTACCAGTTGGTCATTTCCCTGTTACTGGCCTTTCTCAATGGTTTGATTTAGGGTATGTTTAGCATTGGCTACCTTAATTTCCAGATCTGGAAGCTCTTTGGGTTTTTTTGACTTCCCTAGAGTAAAATTAGAGCAGGAAAACTCTCCCATTCCTCCTGCTTATAGTCGGATCCTCAGGGAACTCAAAGGCTGTGGAGCTCTGTGAAATACACCCTTGTACACATACACAAGAGGCCCTTGGGCTGCCTAGCATTCATTAGCAATTACAGAGATTAATCTTTTAACGTAAAGGTGCTAAGAATTCAAGAGATGACCAAATGCTTGAATCTATATGTGAACAAAGAAATATTGGTTCCTTTCCAAACCTTCTGAATCAAACTGCAGGGGTTCATTTTGTGAACTGAACCCTGCAGGATTCACACAGCTGTAGAGAGAAATCTAACACCTAGTCCAAGTGAAACAATTCCAGGATCCAGCAAAGAATTCCTAAACCACACAAGCCATAAAACTTGTTTTGTGAAAGTCTTGTTTTCTGTTTTTAATATTTATGTAAAGTATCCATTTATTGTCTGGGTCCTCAGTACCAGTAAGTATTCTTTACTTCAGGACAAATCATAAAACCTATGGTAAGGTTTTCTTCAAGCAAAGTGTCCTTGAAGTCTGTAGAAGCTGGAATTTTGCTAAAGTGAAATCTGAATGATGGTCTTGTGTTATGACCTTTAATGACTTTTACTGAGTTTTTAATAAAACATTTACAAACATTTAAATAGAATTAGTAGAACTGTGACCTGCATCACCATTCATTTGTTCAGGATTCTGCTTTCTTCATAATGAGGGCCTTTTAGATTACAAAGTGAGGACTGAAGTAATTGTAGATGGTTAAAGTGTGCCAGAGTAGATTATTGAATTAGTGATGTAAGGGAAAACATAACTAGAAAATCTAGCTAGATTACAGGAAATCAGACACACTTCAAGGATGCACTTGGAGAATGCTTTTTTTACATTCTGTATGTGAAGAGGAAATTGAGAAGTACAGGTTTTGTTTCAGGAAGTCAGATGGATATGCCAAAATGTATAGTTTCTCAAGAATATTGTAAAAATATTTGGAGATTAAGTCCTGTGCCTCCCTTTGTTTACGTGATGGACAGACTAAAGTCAAGAGGATAGCTCTTAAAATCACCCATGTGCCCATATATGCTGTTTGAAGTTGAACTATAAATGGGAAATAGCCTCTTTGCTTTGAAACACCATTGCCTGTCCCACCCCGTATGCTTCTCACTGCATGGGAGCTGAGTGGTAGCGTGTTCCTATTGTAGTATGTTATAGCTGTCTCTCAAACATTAAGTTCATAAGGAGTAAACTGAACAGGAATGAAATGATTGCAAATTAGGAAAGCACTATTTTGTGGTAGGGTTCTCTGATGTAACAAGCATTGCACGTCTTCCCTTATATAGCTCTATATTTTTAAAAATATATATATATCCTAATGACCGGCAACCCACAAGCTTTCAGGACATTGTTCTAAAGGCTAACTAATATTGCAGATAAGAGGTATTTTATTTCTAGTTTTAATATGTCTACTTTTTTTCCCCAGCTGTTTGATCTTATACCTTTATCCACTATGAAGAAGGGTCCTTTATTATCAGACACACTGTTCTATCCGTACATATGAAACCCAACAAACTTCTAACATCACATTAGAAACAATGTGTAGTGCAATAGGCATTTTACCTCGCTTTGTCATACTATTAGTAAAAAAACTCTTTGTTTTAATTTGGAGCATCTTATGGGTGAAGGTTGTTGCTCACGATTTTTCAACAAACTTTGTGCAAATAAATTTCTATATTTGTCACCATGTTATAACAAAATAAATGAGACACATACTGTGCAGTTCCGCCAGACCTGGAGCAGACATGGAAAAGATATAAATGTGTCAGTATTACGGGAGGGAAAATACATAAATGCACATGGTCACTCTCTTAAGCCTTGGGCTCAGTGTGATACTAATTCATTTCGGTGACATTTGGAAAACTTCTCCCAACATTAATAACAAGTTTATAGTGGGGGGTAATTCTGACAGACACAGTGTTGAAATAAAAACTTGAAAGAATGTCCATCACATTTTACAGGTGCATAGAACATGCATTTGCAGTTGATTGATGATCTTTTTGTTAAAGGTTGACATAATGTTGAATGGAATGTTTTGTTTATATATGGTGGTCTAGTTTATTGACCAGTACCAAAATGTATGACCAATCTGGGACCTTGTACAGTGTCTCTTTTTTCTTCCCCCC
>JAVJGJ010000060.1:62798007-62808008 GCA_035590215.1 Microhierax caerulescens | reverse complement strand
CTCGGCGGCACAATGGGGCAGCCTCTCACGGCCGCCGGCGGCGGCACCAGGGGCCCCGCTCCCCCCCCCCCCCCCGAAAAATTGTCTGTATTTATCTTCTCTTCTGATCATCAGCACATGGGTGCTTTTTGATTCTTTTACAAATATGATTTTCTTGAACTAATTTTTCTTTTAAAAACGTTTACTTGAATTGAAAATTTTAGATGACCATACCCGAAATTTTAAGAAATATTTACAAAAAGGATTCTGGGATTGACTTTCTGGGTAAACGTTATCGAACTTAGTTTGCCTGCAGTTTTTAACTGAAAATGAAAACAGTTGACATGTAATTTGAATAGATATGTCATCTATTTGGAAGACCTTTTCTGTTGAATTTCACTTAATTAAAAAAATCTGAGAAAAAAGATTTGAAGATGTCTGCACCTAATGATTGGAAGTGGAAGAAGTGGAAGAACTGGAATGATGTTGCCACTGTTTAATAAAGAAGTTGATCTGTCTCTTTTATGATATCAGGTCGGTGGAAGAAGGAATGTCTTTAACCTCACTTCCAGTTCAGAATATTGAGTTTTCAACTGCAGCAGCTAGTTATCTAGATTCTGCCTTGGTTTTAAAATTATGAACATGCATGCACCCAAAGCCATTCGTAAAATCCATGTAAAACTTAAGCTTCCATCTTAATGACAATATAAAAGTTGTTCTTAGTTGTAATAAGTCAGGACTTATAAGTTGTAAGAAATGAGGACCTTTTCAGTTTTTCAGTCAATTTTATTAGCTGACGTTGGAGTCTCTAGGTGTCTTTCAGTCAAAACTGGCATTGAATCTGAAGGGTTTTTTTCAAAAGTCAGAGCTAGCTAAAGGACCCTAATAGCAACTTTGTCCTTAAAGGTCAAGCTATGACCTTGTCATCTTTGAGACTGTTCAATTGTATTTGTGCTCAGGAATTCATTGTCCTAACAAGACAATCTTATAAGCAGTGTTTATTCAAGAAGCAAAAATAATCTACATCAGTATGTAGTAGATATTAAATATATTGTTGATCTGTTTTCATCACCTTTGTCTCAAAATATGGGGATCTATGTACATGTAATCTTAGTGTACTTGTCCTGACACAGAATTGAATGGGACAAAAAGGGAGATGAGTCTTAAAAACACCTTCCCCTTCATTAATTGTGCCAGCAAAAACTAGAATCCAAAAGTGTTCTGCCTGTCCTGGATCTTTGAAGTATATAGACTGAGATACAGTCAAGGAAATTATCTGGTTGTAATCCGGCTAATTCTGGAGATAATCTAACAAATATTGTTAAAAATAAAGAACTAAAAGACCTGTGTCTAGGTTTCAGATACAGTGTATCACTGAAATCAAAAACATAGGGTCAAGTTCCCTTTTGATTCTTCATAGAGACAGAATATTTTATACATGGTTTGTTTTTCACTAGACCTTAAGAAAAACAAAGTTAGGGAAGTTAATAGCACCCACATGGACCAGGTAATCTTGGTTTATGGGCCTCTTCAGAGATACGAGGGAAGTGTGGTTCTTCATCTGGGTCTTTTCACCCTCAGACTGAGTCTGACTTGTGAAAAGCGTTGGAAAATACCAAGGCTCTACAACTGTCTCGCTTCATTTTGTCTTATCTCTATGGGAAGATAATTTCTTTTGTCTGTTAGCCTGAGTAGCAGTTTCTGTCTGATGTTGTTTGTATGGACTCCTATATTTAAAATGTCTAATATTATAGTTGTTGGAGTTTCCACAGATACAGTATGAAAGTGACAGTTCTGTATGTGTCCCATTCAGGTTTTAGGCCACCAAGACAGCCTGTCCCAGAGTTGTTCTTGTTAATTGGGAACTACATTTGAACTACAATTGGGAACTACTACTTTATACAGCTGACTTTAATTCTAAGGAAATCGATTCAGAATCTTTTCCAGTTATGTTCCAATGATTTTAATGTTCCTACCATAAATGTGAAGCCTTTTTTAACCAGGTAATATTCCCCTCCCCCTTCTGTCTTCTGAATCGAAATCCATAAAGGTACGGTCCTGAGCACTGTATAGTCTCTGAGTACCCTTTAGGGTGCTGTAATTTTTGTTGTCTTTCTTACCACTGTAGCTGCTGAGTGTAGAAGCCGGACAGCGGTATTGAGAGAGTGGCAACACACTCTTTTCCACGAACACCAAAAACATTCTCTTCCTTGTAGGAAGGAAGTTAAAGAACTGGAAGTATCATAGATACATGAACTGAGGGTATAAAAAGAGAGAACTAAGTAAAGGAAACTAAGCTTTATAAAGCAGAATGGAGGGCATTTTCTGTGCCCAACAAAATTTTGAAATTACAATTCTGTAAGTGTTAGGACAAATATACTTCAGTACTACTGTAAGAATATATGAGTGCAGATCGTTGTTGAAAGAATTTTTAGCATAAAGCTCAGATAGCGATTAGTGATTTAACTTATTTTTAAAATGAATTTATCTCAGCATTTATGAATGCTCAGTGTATGCTTCCTTTGCATATTGGATGTTGTAGATAATGCTTATGTTTTAAAAAATAATAAACATTTTGCTTAATTCTGCATAGAATTTATCAACATTAATTTATTAGAGGCTGGATGAAAAGGTATTTTATTGTTCTTTCTTTTGTCTTTTTAATGGATTCAAATTTGTTGTGTGTGCAGGACTCAGACTAATCATCAGGCTAATCAACTAAAACCTGTTATTTAAAACATTAAGTAATTCTACAGATTTAAACTGAATTTTAGAGGGAGCACAGTTAAAAAAGAAGCACTTAAAATTGTATTCTGTTTTGTGTTATTGTGGTTTTATGTATCTTAGCATAGTTGCATAGTCTTTTGATCCTTTTGCTTACAGATCAAGGACTACTTATCAATGTTGGCTTAGCTTTTTCTAATTGCTAATTCTGAATATTTGATTAATTACAGTATTTTAATATTGGTTTTGGTTGGGTTTTTTGACCATGTGCCAACACTTAAAACTACTGAAACTGCAGGCTTTTTAAAACTAAAAGGAGATGTGGGCTTCCAGTGCAGTGGTAAAATTAGTTTTTATCTGCAAAACCAGGTAAACTGCAAAGAACAGTGTGGCTATCAAACTGACAATTATTAAGTGTTGCCAAGTGGATTTTCTTGCTTTTGTGGTATTCCTCCAATGAACACTTTAATTTTAATTAGGACTTTGTGACTTTTGAAAAGCTTAGTTTGGCATATAACTCCTAAGTTCAGGAATAATTGTCTGGAGTTTCTGCTATTTATCACAAGGCAGTGCAGATAAATGCTTCAGTAGTTGCACTGATTTCAGTATAAAAAACATCATTGCTATCTTTTCCTTTTCTGTTGTTCCATAAATATAAGTTCAGTCTTGTATAAACTTCATTTAATATGGAACTGGAAAATACTGAAACTGATATTCTAGGACCAAAACAAACTCTTGTGCTTTACTGAAGTGAGAATGCCAGCAGGAAATAAGACTTTATCTGACATGAAATTACTGATGAAAAATATTTCTGTATTGTAATGTTGTTTTATACAATATACCAGCTAAGAGTGTATTTTGTATATAACAACTTTAAGAAAAAGTACATGCAGGTAGATATTCAGGCCCTTCTGTGCTAGGAAGTTAAAACATACATCAGGTGTATATGTGTCAGAGCCTGTTGGAAAACTCTATGTCATGCAATTCAGAGCAGACCTGGTAAATCTATTCATCATGAGCTGCAGACCACCACTGTGTTTGCAGTGCAAAAAGCTAGCCTTTCTTTTCTGGATAATAAATGATCACAGAACTGGAAATGAGTCAGACCTTTCAGACCAGCCAAAGACAAACTATCTTTGATTCCAGTCCTCTTGATTCACCTGTACATATTCCATGTATTACTCAGGTGCTAAGCAGAAGTGCTTTTTGTCTTCAAGGCTGAATGGCCCTTTAGTTTAAATTAGGGACATTCACTGGTCTTCCCTGAGAAAGTAAAATAAATTTGCTAGTGGTTACTAGTTGTAAAAAGCTGTTAAAATACACAAGTTCTGCCTCATTTCCAGTGAAATGCTGTGACTTAAGAACACTCGTTTATTGTTACACAGTATGCTGCCAGACAGTCCAGGTAGATGAAACCTGATTCTCTCTCTTATTGCTTTAAGCATTTCATTATCACTTGTGGGTTGTTTCAAAAGACAAGGAAAATATAAAACTCCTTGGAGTGAAGTAGTAACTTGCAGCTGAGATTTTTTTGGTGGGTTGTTGGGGGTTTTTTTGCAATAAATTGACTGCATTTGACCTTTGACTCAGGAGGACCTTATGGTTTTCTATTACTGAAGAAATAAGTTTCCATAATGACAGTGCTATCAGAGAGGTGAGATGCATAAAAGAAGCTGTTATGTAATGAAACATGAAGAGACACACATGAAATATTAAAAGCTTGACTGGGCAAGTCAGCCTGTGTCAACGGTAATGCTAAGAACATCTATCACTGCAGAAGCTGTGCCCAGTCTGTGATACCCTGACTGCAAGCTAGGTATGTAGTCAGATCGCTGAAGTGGAGCCCTTTTTCACTGACCTGTTACGATGATATGAAGTGTTAAATGTATTTGTAGATAAGCTGTCTGTTTGCTATATCTAGACGGCAGACTGCTATTGATTGATTCCTACCTTTGCTTTCCCAAAGTATTTTTAGTGATTTCTTACGAACGCTTGTATTAATTGTATGCCTTCAAATTTTACACATTGTGCTTTTTTGTTCTTCCGATGATTATATGAAAACTTAGGCATTAAAAATGGTGGGAACTTGAAAGAAATCACAACTGTTTCTTCATATTTAAATGCAATTAAATAACTTTTTCATGGTCTTTTAATTCATAGGAAGTTATGTCCCTGCTGAAACAGACCATAGAAAAGTTGGCTTTGTTCTTAATTGTATTTGCTTGATAATCATGCCTGTCACCTCCTAAAGGGACAATGTATTCTATTTTCTGGGTTGCAGTTGCTTTTAGGAAAGAAAAGAAATCCTTGCAGACATCTGCCATTTACTAGATTGCTGATACTGATTTAAAGCTCTTAACACTAGTCTTTGATCGTGTTGTATGTTAGAAAAAGAATTTACAAAAGGCAACTGCATTTGAATCTGTTGCAGTTCAATGTTAAAATTAGTATAGGTTAATTCTGGAATTAACCTAGCTGAAAAAAAGTAATTTTGCTTTCCTGGTCTCTGTCTTAGTGTTTCATATAATTATCAGCTGTTAAGAAGTTGTTGGGGGTTTCTTTCCTTTTTTTTTTAAGATACGCAAGGAGAATTTTAAAATTGCTTGTACACAGAGGAAATATTAGCTTAATTATGCAGCTAAAGAACTATAACATCATAGGTTGAGTGGCATGCACAGGTCACACAGGATGCCTGTAGTTGGGCTGAGGATTGAAACAAGGTCTCTTGAGTCTCACTGCAGTTGCATCTTTTATTTATGGCTATTCAAGAAACCATTTGTTATTTTAATTCTCATTTAGTGATTATGATAGTCTGGGATTTTTTAAAGTAAATAAGACTTTCTATAAAGCTTTAGACTAATCTCTAATCTTCATAAATAAAGAAACCTAGACCAATACTGCATTTTTCTGTTATAATTTCTTTTCCTAAATTCTTTTAAGAATTTTTTTTTTTAATTTTCAAAAGTTTTTTGTCTTTTTGTCTGTGAACTTCCTGCTTTAGCTGAGATGGGAGGTAGGAGAAGAAACTGAATTATCTTCAACCTTACAGAATTCAGGACTAGCAGGAAATCTCACAGGAAATTCTTGCCTCACAGTATTTTCAACTGTGAGCCTTTTTAGTCAGGTATGAGGGAAAAGATATGCAAAGATGTGAGATTATGATCCCATGAAGCTTGGAGGATGAGAATGTCCATTTTTAGCTCAAAGAAATTTAGTAGGGTTTGGATGTCAATAATGTGTCCAGTCCTGCCACAAGGACTCCATCTTAATGACAAGGTGAGGTAAGCAGATGACCAGCATTGCAGAAGTCCACTAATCAAATTTCTGTGCACTCCATAGACAATTTTTTATGTAACCTTCTATTGCTTCAGCAACTTTATAAAGTAGTTGCACAGTTTTAAGACTGTCCTCAGCCTTAATATGGATGATTAGGGCATACATGTTTTGAGCTTGGTTGAACTGCCATCACGTGTTCAGGCAAAAAAAAAAAGTTTCCTCAAATCTACAAGTCCTCATGGTGTGCATTTCAGAGATATTTTAGGGTCCACGCAAAGAAATAAAGTTTGCAGATAATTCCACTTTTATATATTGTATAAAATCCAGGAAAACAAAACACAAAAGGCACAGTTTTCATTTGTTCTATTAACATTTACCCTATAGCTTCGATATTTCTGCAGGTGGAAATATTTTTTCTTTCTTCTGCTTATTTCCACGTATTGTGTTTTTTCCAGTCTTTAAAAAATCCTACATCATCTAAAGTATTTCACAAAATACAGTAAGGGTAAAGAATAAATTTGTGCTGAACAATTCATTATAAAGCTTCAGTAAACAGAGTAGCTTCTGGAATGTCCTGTTCTTGCTATTAAGCTATATATGTGTGTATATATACATATATATATATATATATCTCAAATGTCTTGTAAAGAAGATGCAGAGGATGAAAATGGTTTCCCCACCCCATAGCTGTGAAACTATTAGCTACCTTGTTTCTTTAAATGAATCAACTTATTAGATCCGAAGTAGCGCTTGAATATAAATAATTCATTATTTATCTATCACTGGAGATACCACTTCATGGTATAATTTAATGCTTGGTAATGTCTTTCTGAAGTATCAGTCAGTATTGCAAATACTGTAATATTGCTTGAAGTGTGTATTTAATAAAATCTAGGTAAAAATGTGTTGCATCCTAGGGAGGAATTTGTAGATGTTTTTCCAAACCTTTTTTAAAAATTACTTTGATTGATCAAGTCCTCTGTTTGCCTTCCAGCTTTGAACATTCTAGCAAACATGTTTACTTGTAAGAATGTGGACTGAAAGCAAAACCTGTAAGCACATACTGCTGACCGCTTACGAAATGTGAATTATGAATGTGTGTTGCAAGCAGTTCTATTAAACTGTGAGTTTAGTATAGAAGGGAAGAGACTGAGGAAAAAGTCTCACACGCCAAGGACAAAGTAGTACATCGTATTACTTGCCACTCATTTTTAAATTGTAGATAGTATGCTCAGTAAGAATTTGTTCAGTGCAGAAAGTTTACTCAGTTGTTTTAAGCTGCATATTTGCATCTGTAACTAAGAAGCCAAGCATTTAAGGGATGTGGGGAAAAAAAAAAAAGAAGAAAAAAAAAAAAGATATTTTCCCTAGGAAAAAAACACATAATATATCTCATGTGACTATGACACCTACAAATGTTTAATAATTTCCTGTGTGGATATGATAAACACTGTTTTAGTAAATATGTTACAATGCATATGGAAATAAACCTTTTTCTTAAAATACTTGGTGTCAAAACACCCAACAAAAGACCAAAAAATGACTGAATTGCTATAAATATGGTTGAATTGAAATCAAAATTGTGCAGTTGTAAAATAATTTCTGGTTTCCACAGTATTTCAATTTGCAGGGTTTTGTTGGTTGGCTATTTATTTACTTAAATAATTTAGAGATAGATTGTATGTGTATTGCCTAGAACGAGACCATTATTGGTATTTTTGATTCTTCTGGTAGAAAGCCATAGACTTAATCTTTTCAGTCTTCTAGACAGTGTTATATAAAGTAGGATATTATCTGCCTCCTTTTCTTCTTTTCTTTCCCCCTAGTGTGAACCTTAGTTGAATGAATCAGTCTTCAGACTGGAGCATTAAGAACAAGTAAATCTGTTTGCTTCACTGAAGGAAAACAAGGGTGAAATGATTTAATGTCAGGTAATACAACACCATGAAGGCATCTTGTGGAAGTTCCCGTGCATATGCCTTGTTTCTTACCAAAATCATCGTTTGTGGTAACATGCTCTAATGCATGTTCCCACAGAATTTTGTAATTGTTGCAAAACTAATATGGGTTACTCTTTGCTGCAAAAAAAGACTTCACAAAGATGGCCATCCAAGGGAAATCTGTACTTGCTACATTTTTCTATAATTCTTCAATCAGTGGACAGGGATAAGGTGGCTATAAAGAGCTTCAGCCGGTGTTTCAAGTGCTGGAATGGAACAGAAAATTTTCTTGAGGGTATGACTATTGAATGAACACAATTAGAAGATAATATGTTTAGTTGTTTCAGTGAGAGGCATTACTTTTCCTCCTCTAAAAATCCATTCTAGTAGTCAGTAGTAAACAAATTACTATTCCCAAAATCTTTTTCCTTTCTTGCCATATTAGACTATGTGGAGGGTAGTCCCATCATATGTCTACAATTGGTACAACTCTGCCATGTTTCTGCTGCACGAGTAGGGTTGGGGAGGGTGGCAGCATTGGCTTGGTTTGAGTTTTGGCGCCGGTGTCCTGAAACAAAACTTTTCCTTTGGTCCTAAATCACAGGCTCTAATATAGGGAGAAGTTTTGGCAAAATTTCAGTTAAATATTTGCCCACTCCTATGTTAAGAATTTATCTGAAAAAAATATTTGTATCTGGAAACTGTACATGTGAGGGGTCTAATCCATGCATATATTTAGGTTGAATTATTGAATTAACTCAGTGGCTTAAAAGTTTCAGTGTAGATGCTTTCTAGTGTCTCAGAAACATCACGCATGTAGTTTCTTTTTGTCAGGCTTGTCTTAAAGACATCCTGGAGTACGCAAACAAGACAGTGTGTTTGGAGCAGAAGGCAAAAGAAAGGTCAGTCGCGCAGCATTTTCTGGCTTTATTCTTTGTGTTGTCTACACTACCAGTCAGCCTCTCAACCTGAGGCTTTTCTCCTACATCCCAAGCTCTTAAAAATGCAATGTTTACATTCAGACTTAGAATGTAATACCCAACATTAAAATGAATCAACTAAAAGACGTGTTCAGAGCCAAAGGCTCTGTAGGTCTGTCTTTAAAGTACTCAGAGGACAGTGACAGCAATAGGTCCAATTCTTGATGTTTACTTGTCTCTCCCAGGAAATCAATATAAAACCTGAAGTATATTTTAATGTTGTTAAACCCATAAGAAGCTTCAAAACTAATCCTAGGTGTACTCTTCTACTACCTTTATCCACTAGGTGACAGTACAGCTCTTTTACCTTTTTTATTATTATTATCCATAGGTGTTTTTTTAAAAAGTAGTTCGGTGCAAACCTGTAAGAATGTGTTCTTTCCAACTGAAAAGTATGTGCTGTGCATGATTTTTTTTAATGAGAAAAAATTTTATGTGGTAAGGAAATTTTTCTCAGTATAATTTAGTTAATGTAAATAAAATTACTTATTGAGCAAAGTTGTTTGGTTTTTACTGTGAGAGATAATACAGAGTGGCTTAATTGTGGTCTGATAAATAGCTATGGAAAATCAAATCCTGGAAGTAACTGGAAAAAAAAGCAGTTTTCAACCCCAAGGTAAGATATGCAGAACAATCATGCTTTTAACTGTAGTATTGGTCTTTAAGAAAAGAGCTTAAATTAATAAAGCTTTCTTTCAAATAAATAACAGATTGTGCAGTGTAGTTAACCCTTGTTTACACAACTTGTTATAGTGATTTATTTAAATTACTCAATTTCAGAATTGTACTTTGTAATGCAGTTGTCTTTAACTTCAGCACTTAGTTCTTGCTTTCTGTAAATGTTGAAGCCCAAGCACTGCAAAGAAAACAGAAGATGGTTTATAGAATTATATTTCCATGCAAATTTGCATGAAAACTGATCCTGACTAACACTCATTTCACTGTTGCTCTATACTTGGGGTAAAGTTATGTCTCCAAGTGTACGTAGACTAATTCCGTTGGCCAGTGTCCCTGTACAAGATTAAATTTACTATAAAAATTAACTTCAATGCATAACTATATATATATCATATATAGTTATATTAATAACATGTATTGATTA
>JAVJGJ010000060.1:62721519-62797907 GCA_035590215.1 Microhierax caerulescens | reverse complement strand
TATAATAAATTACATGTAATTATTAATATATAATATTAGTTATATAATTATACATATGTTAATATTTTATGTAATATATATTGTATAAATATATAATATGATTAATATATATTATAGGATTATAATTAAACCCATGATTTGCCAGGTATAGAGCCTTTCAATATTTCTAAGAGCTAATTGAAACTATTAAAAAGCCCAATAGTAAAATACTTAGTGTTTATAATAGACATTTTTTGATACATTTGATAATAGTATGTGGGTTTTATGTTACACTGTCACTTTGCATATTGTTTACAACTTACAGTATAATTGCATATTCATATTAAATTGTCCTGATTCTTAACAGAGAAAAGGGCTTTGTTATGTAGAACTATTTGCTGTTATCATTCTTCTGCTGCATTCTGAGAATGTCTATAAAACAAATACCTAAAAGTATACAGTAGGCAAATTAAATAAACAAAAGGAATATTGTGCATTAATAATAAAACATGCTAGTGAATAATTAAAATGAAATAACTTTACTGATTTCATGGCTTGTCTTACCAAGCACCTTCAGCCTTATGGAAAGGTCAATTTTGAATATTTAGGAAGAAATAGACTTGTAATAACTTACTCAGAAAATGTCATTCCTGTAAAAAAAAAATTCAGTATGATTTACGGTACTGATTGCCAGGTGACATTTTGAAAAGATTTATGCTCTGGTTACTAACGTTCTTCCCCAAAATGGTGCAAGTCTGAATAGAATTTGGCCCATTTATGTTTAATGGCTGAGGACCATGTAAGGTTTACACATTTAAAATTTATGATAGAGCATTACAAAGGATTGCTTTGTACATTGACTTAGGATTTCTAGCGACATTAAAGGCTGGTTTATTTCAGCGCTTCTAGTAAAATGCTGTGGTTCACCTTTGAGACATCATTTTATATATATGCTGTATATAACTGTTATTTATTTTCTTATTACAACATGGAGTATGAATGAGTATTTCATTTTAAAGAAAGCGTTCCTCCCCGTGTTCCATCACTTTCCTGTTTCTTCTCAGGCAGTAATGATCAAATACATTTTACTACATAGTCAGCTGCATGCCCATTATAATAATTTTACCTATTTCTTTTAGGCATACATCAAAACAAGACATCCTCTGGCTGTGCTGTATCAGACGCACTTCTGTACCTGTCAGTTTAACTGTAAACCAGTTAAATAAGAAAGCTTGCATATGTGATTTTAAGCAATTCTATAGTAATGGGCACTAACATTAAACAAAAGTTATTGAGTTCTTAACAGAGAGATAGGAGATTGCAAACAAAATGTACTTTAAAAATGTAAAAATTGTAAATTTAAAAATGTAAAAAATGTAAAAATTGTAAAAAAAATTTTACAATTAACTTAGGAACCAGAGTGGCAACTCCATTCATAACTTTCTACTTAATAATGTGTAACTTCACAGTAAACTTGTATTTTGGGATGTTTATGACTGAACTCAGCCATTTAAAAATAAACTAGAGAAGCTGTGAGGTCTTTTTTTGGCAGCGCTTTTTAAAAATATGTATTTGAAAAAAATAGCTCTGCTTTCTGGGGATGTACATGAATAGAAGTTTGTGGGTTTCAGACATTTTGTGAACTTGTAAACCAAAGAATGTTTTATTTTACAATATGGAATTTTAGAAGCCTGTAGTTCTTAAAATTATCAGCATTAACAAAATAGAATCTTAATTTTTGAAAATAGTTAGCTGCCCTCTGTGAAGGCTTTTCCCAAGGCAAACTTCCCCGAGCGATATCATGTCATTAGTTTCAAAGCAGAACAAAAGTTAATAGAAATTTCTTTTTAAGGGAGTCTGATACAATATGGCTTCATGTACCAACACCCTTGGCCTGTTTCTTACCTTCCTCATATTACACTAATGAGTTCAGTTAAGTTGCTTGTGATTTATAGCAGTGCAAGAGAAACATCAGATCAGTCATGCTTTTAGCAGCTCCTTCTACAAAATAGGATGTGAAACAATACCTGCACTACCAGAGTCTGGTCATCTCTATTCCATGTTTCACAGGAAAAATTGATGACTTGATTCTGAGCTTGCTGAAATCTGTAAAAGCAAGGCTTTTTTGTCAACTTCAGCAGGTGTTGAGTCAAGCCCTTTGTTCTGACCTGCAAGGATTTATGTGCGTACTGCTGTATATCCATTCTTTTCACATAAGCAAAGTCATTGCTGATTTGAGGCCCCTGAGTTTTAGCATTATTTGTATTTTCACTTACTATAGTCATGGTTCCATTATAAGTTGTAGTTGCATCATTCACAATCAAAGTTGAAACGCTATTTTTTGTTCTTTGCAGTCTAGTGTTTATTTCTTCTTTGCTAATATATGGATGAATTTGGAAATGTGCAAAAGAAAATTTTCTTAGTTTAAGGAAAGGTATGGATAGATGGAGGCCAAGGGGTAAATATTAGCATTGTTCATAGGGTATAAAAAATGAAATATTAACACAGAATGTAGGCAGAAGGATAGCAGACGACTGTAGTTTTTTCAGCTGCAACATTTACCTCTCCTGCTGTTAGAATGGCTGAGAACCTCTCAAATGTGTTTAGCTGGCATCACCGGGAGGATAAGAAATATCATTGGCAGAATCTACATGCAGTTATCTACATTATTTCAGAGACTTCCACGGTTGCATGAACCTGTGCTCTAGTTGTAACCCACTGCACCATCTGTTATCCCTTAGCTGAATAGCTTCTTGCTACTAAACAGGTAATGTTCTGATACTGCAATCTTTTTTGCAGCACAGGCACGAAGGCAAGATTTTTCTCCCCTTTTAGGTAGCAAAACTGAACGTAAAAGTGGCATTTTATTTGTATTAGTCTCATTCGAAGTAATTTATAAAAGTGCATGTGTTAGCTGAACAACAGATTCTTCAAGTCTTTCTTCTTGATGCCTTGGGTGCTCTGTCAGTGTTTCCTGGGTTCCTTCCTAAATACCACCCTGTAATCTTGCCAGCTTTTGCCCATGTGCTCTTATAGTTGGGCAAAGGCAGCCTGAGCTGGGGCTAGTAAATAACACCTACAACTAGCTATGTGGCTGTTGCCAAACACAATTCCTAATCATGTTTCAATAAAAGCTGGTAAGACTATTAGGCTAAAAAGGTGCCTAGCTTGATTTCCCAGCAGCTGGTATTTTTTTTTTTAAAAAAAAAAAAGTAAAATAGAAGAATCCTGTACTTTTAATATAGCTGTCTCTCTGATAAATCTAATTGAATTTAGCCAACAAGTTCACAGTGTTCAGAACTGCTGAGGCTGGAAGGTATCTCGGGAGACTGTCTAGTCCAGCCTCCTGCTTGAAGCAGGGTCAGCTAGAATAGATTGCTCAGAGCCATGCACGGTTATGTTGTGGCTACCTCCAAGGATGGTTACTCCACAACCTCCCTGGGCAACCTGTTCAGTCTCACCCGTACAGAACACTCTTTCATGCATTTCAGTTTTTTCCCCCTTGCCTCTTGTCCCGTCAGCTGGGCACCACTGAAAAAAAGCAACCTCCAGTCCCATGAGCTATTTATACACATTGGTAAGATCTCCAGAGTCTTCTCTTTGCCAGGCTAATCAGTGCCAGCTCTCTCAGCCTCTTCTGGTACATACAACAGAAGCGCCAGTCCCTTAATAACCTTCAGAGTCCTTTGTTGTACTCACTCCAGTGTGTCCATCACTCTCCTGAACTGTTCAAGTACAAGACTGTACGTGTTTCTGTAACTGTTTTTACAGTTCAGTAAGCTTTACTTAGTACGCAGTATGGATAATTACTGGCTCTGTACATCAACCCAAAAATGATCAGGACACATGACTTAAAAGTATATTTAATCTGATTTTTACGTGTTCATTAAAATATTAAGATGTACAGAAGCTAGAGGACAGAATACTAGGCAACACTGTAAGCAGAATTCTTTGCTGGTTATGCAAAGGAACAGCATCTTTTCTGTCGCTAACAGCACTTTTTGTTGTTCAGGATACATGTATTTAGATAAAGGAAGTGAGTATGTTGAAGAAAAATAATGTTGGAATCCAGTCTTCTGATTGCACCTGAAATTTTAATGAGGTTTATGTAGGCTATTAACTTCCCTTTCACACAAAAGTGCCATGAACATGTGGCATTTCAAACTTTCCAAAAGTATGGCTTCACTGTGAGTGCAAAAATTGAATAATATAAGTAATATGTATGGCTATATGAAATTTAGTTATAAATTTGACTATATATTATATAAAAAATTATAAATAATATATACTTTTATAAACACATAACTGATCTGTAAAAATGTTTAATCCTGTCCTTTTGATTCCATTGTGCTCTCAGACATAACTTGTTTGCAAAGATGCCACTTTATTCTGCAGCTGTGCACCGTGCCATTCTAGAAATGGCTCTGTAACATGGGCTTATCATCTTTTTACTGATCTGAGTGATTTAGATTTGAAGGAGAAATGAAATGCTAGGAATTAGTCCCATGTTTAGATTTTTACGTTGTACAATAGATTCCAGTAAGTTACATGCAGTTGCACCTTACCAAATTTGGGCTTTTTACATCAGAATTTGTATTCAACCTTCGAGTTACTTGTCACTTGGTTAAAAAATCATGATATATTCAAATACAGAAGTGAGAAGTAGGAGAAAAGCGTAGAGAGCAGAAATAGCGAAGTCAGGCAGACAGGCAGGAAAGAGAACAATTCTAACCTACCAAGAAAATTGCCTGTGAGGATTTCTCCAGTTGTGTCTAATTCCATAAATATTTTAATTTTCACATTTTACAGTGGTCAGCAACTGGTTTTGCAATACAGCGTCTGAATCTACATTGCTGTCTGGCTATTTATTTCAATAAATGGTGTAATTTGTTTATGGAATAACATTTTTGCCAGCTACGGTGATTATAATGAACTGTGTCCTGAATGTCATTTTATTATAAATTCCTCTGAGAAATATAAATTATTAAAAAAAATAAGAAAAGTGATATTTTGTAAGATACATTTGCGTTAGGATTCTTGCTGATCAAAATACATGTTGATATACAAATACTGATGGAAGAATTCTCATCAGTCAGAAATATTTTTAGTGAACCTGCAATTAGTGATCTGAATTAAGCAGTGTAATTCTGAACTTTCATTAATATTTAGCTAATTAATTGAAGAAAAGACAAATTATAATTCTCTAGCTGGTTGCTGAGCCTTTAATTTATAAGTGGAAATACAAAATAAATTATTTTTCAATAATATATATATATATGTGTATGTGCATATTCATGCCTTTTTGCAATTATTTTTATAGTGTATCAAATTACTTCCTCACTTTCGGCTTTTTCCTGGAAAGGTCTTATTCATTTATTTTCTGGGTATGCACATAAACTTAAAGGTTCAGGTATTTAGGAAAACTGAGCACCCAGAGTTGGGTGGGTTTTCAGATCAGTGCCTGAGACTATGCGTAGAGGTAGGTCACCAAGTGAGGGTTGCTTTCTTCTAATCTCTTCTGGTCTGTAGCTTCCCGAGTAATACGAGCAACAAACACATAGCAAATGGATTTACAAACTTTGAGTGATAATATTGAGTAGCACTAATATTTTAAAGAGAATACATGCCATTATCTGAAACAATTAAAAAGGAAACATCAGAGCAAGATAAACTTAGGGAAGTATCCAGTGGAGAATTGATTGAAAAGTTTTCAATAGAAAAACATTTTATACCATGTAGTTATTTTACAAATCCCAGTGAAATAACTATTCATTAAACCAAAGCTTCAATTTTCTTCCCTCCCTTTTCAGGGCGTTCATTAGCAGTAGCAAAAATAAAAAAATATTTCATGAAGTATCATGGGAGATAAAGAATATCTGTGTTTCAGTTTGGTAAAGCCGGTGAAGATTAACTTGTGGCATTCAGGTTCTACTGTTATTGATTCCCATTAATTTGGCTGTTTTTTCAATCATGAATCATTTCATGATTGTGAATTAGGAAGATGCAGAACACTGATGCTGGTGAAGCTCATGCAGATAAAACCTCAGCAAAAGCAGCTGGGATTTCCTCAAGCTGAAATTACAGGTGATCATGATTCCTTAACTAAACAAACACTTTCACATAGTAATGGTGAAGTGCTTTAGCTAATTATTTGAATCAAATTAATTCTCATGCTCAGCTTTCACACACAGTCCAAGAATTTAGTTAGGCAATATATATTGTAGTGAATAGTTTTTAAATAAAAGTGTGAAAATAAGTAAACAATGTATGTTTTGCTAGTTTTACAGATCTATGATGCTGTTGCTAGTTCAGTATTTCCCCAGCTTTCATCAGAGTAAATTTTGATGCATTCGTATGTTGGAGGAAAACTATTGTGGTTCTGTCTGCACAAAGGGCCTCTCTTGGTGTGTTACTTCTCAGGTTCTTCTTAACTTGCAAGAGAGGAGTGCTACCCAGAATTTGTCAGAGCTATGATTATTTTTGTCCAGCAATATACACAGGGCTCAATTTAAAAAGCTTGTTCTTCATGCATTTATTTTTTACATTTCTAGATAAGTTTAATGGATCTGTTCCATTAAAAATATGGCTACAGAACGTCTACACATTAGGGACATTTCAAATGGCTCTTGTTGCACCTGAAAAAATAGTTTCATTTTCAGCACTAAATAGAGAGAGAACAGCATCAATGTTCATGGTTTTACATTTTAACGTACCAGGTGAGAGAGCTACTCTTCAGAATGTTTGTCGTGCTAGTTTCAAAAAATACAAAAACATGTGGGCTTTCTAGAGTTGAATAGTCTGTGCTGGCTGAGTGCCAGTGTAAGTAAAATATGTAGAAATGTAATGGCCCAGAGCAAGCTAATGAATGACAGTGTCACAGGAGATCTTCAGGGAACAACAAGAATATGCATGTTTTAAATATTTATTTGTGCTTTTGGACAACATGCAATGTATTTTCTGATGCATTTGAGGGAAAAGAGTGCCTTCAATGGAAAACAAATATGATTTATGTTAAAAGAAAACAGTAAAGCATAAGATGAGAAATTGGAAAATACTGTTTATTCAGAAGTAACAGCATTAGTAAATCAAGGCTTCTGTGAGTTATTATGGTTCCTACTGCTAAGCTGTGCATATACAGATACAGTCTGATTTACCGTTTACAAAAAAAAACCACAAGATAAAACAGGTGGATAGCAGTGATAAGATGTAAAGAAAGGAAAAAGAATAAGCAGTTATAATGCAAGGATGGTGCGGCGTGTGCAGAGTTTGAGTATAGCTGTAGCCATCTGAATTCTGCAGTCATCATGGGTTAAACTATCATTACTTAAGTTTTACCCTCTTAGTATAATGTATGCGTTGCCAGATTCCTTGGATATCTTCTGGTGTGACTTCATCTGATGTTCACTCAGGAGTACTGTTTTGATTAAAGTTTATGTTCTCTGCACACATCTGTTATATAGCAGAGATTCAGCATTGATCTACAGAGATGCAAACCTTATCAGCTGGACTTTGATTCTGAAACAAGATGGTATCCATGGAAAATCAGTATTCAAAAACTATTTAATGAGAAAATGTCCTGATGGTTTAGTTTGCAAGGGGAGCGCGGAATCTATGTAGCTGTGATAGCACTTTAGAATGTTGAACATTTGAAAGCACAGTGTACTTAAATTAGAAGAAAGGTTGCTGTTCCTAAGACTTTAAACTTCTTTAGTCCTCCAAGGTTCCTATTATGTTTAAAGTGACAGCAGAGGAATGATTGTTTTTCTAAAAAGGAATATTTTAATACCAAATGAAGTGGTGGATGCATGCTATTGTTCAAAACAAACAGGTAGTTCAGAAAGCTGTGTCACTTTCCTCAGAACAGTTTTCCATTTCACAAAAAAAAATATTTTTTTTTCTCTACATTTTTAGTTAGAAATGGGGTGCTTTCCAGTACAGGCTTGTACAATAATTGTAAATAGTCAGGTGCAGAGGCACCAGCCATTATTTTTGAGGAAAACAGTGAAGTTTTCTTCATTGGGTCTCATGGTAGGAAACCAAATAAAAGTTGCAATCTAACCATTTATAAATGAATGACCCCGCAACATATACACAGTGTTTATTCATGTACCTATGCATATACCATAAAAATGGTGGTAATTAGCTGCACAGATTATATCCTCTCCAGTCTTAAGTGTCAAGTTTCAATGCTCTTGTGCAACTCGGTGGTGCAGGACTGCTTTCTCACAGACTTTCTTACTTGGAATGGTTCCAGAGTGCAGGGCTCCTGGAGGTGGTCTTCTTCTAAAGGGCTTTTATGTTTTCTGCAAGAATGAATTCTCTGAATTAACTCTGAATGAACAGACTAATTTTACACTGATAGGCTCTCCAAGATAGGAACGTGTAACTTACAAATTAAATATGTTGTTATTTACAGTGTCTGCAGCATTAAATTCCAAGTGTGGAATAAAAGGAGTATCAAAACAGTTAGATATTAGAAACTGAGGGTTCTCTCTGGCTGCTAATGCCAAGGTTTCCAGCTGGCATTCCCAGTTTTTTTCAAGTCTCACAGGTTTTTCATGTGTTTTGTAATTTGTTGTTTCTCTTTACCTGGATCTGTCTTGCCAGACACAGATGAAAATGGAAGCTGAATAATGCTGAACCTAGATTGCATACACTGAAAAGAGGAATTTGGAAACTAAACCCAAAAGGGACTCATAGCTTTAAATTATCTGTTTGCCCTAATTAAAATGTAAGATTTTCTCTGTTCTAGTGAGGCTGTTAAAAACATTTTTTTAAAGGGAGTTATGACAGTAACATTGATAGAAGTAGAAGAGCCTACATATCCCAAAATGACATTAATTACATGTCAGTAAATGACTCTTTGGTTACTTTTAAAGAGTACTTTAAATAATATCTAACATTTAGAACAAAAATCACATATGAAATAAGAACAGTGGCAAACGTTTTAAAGGCCTGATTTTATTTAAGTAATAATAAGACTATTCCCACTAATACCAGGATTGTGGCTCTTCTCAATGTAATTTGCATAACCCATGTCTAAGTGTTTGGCCTCACAATTTTACATTAATTAATCATCCTATAATGAGATGCTTTGCTCTGTAGACAAGGGGAGGGCAGCGGGTGTTTCATACTTTGACCTTAGTAAGGCATTTAACACAGTCTCCTGCAGACTCGTCACCGTGTTGGTGAGGTATGAGCCAGGCGACTGGTCAGTAAGCTAAGTGCTGGAGCACTGGGCTTGAGGAGCTGTGGTCAGTGATCACAGCAAAGTCCAGCTGGCAGCCAGTAACCAGTGGTGTTGCTGGGGCATCGATACTGGGAGCAGTAGCATTCAGGCTGCATGATGGGATGGACGCCATTCCCAGCAAGTTTGTGGAGAACATTACACTGGGTGGAGTGAACCAGGATTTTCTAAGGTCAGACTAAATGACCTCCGGATGTCCCTTCCAAATGAAATTATGCCATGATTTCACACAACAAAAATAACTGGTGTAGTGGTATACAAAAGCACATGTTCAAGAAAAGAGCGTAACAACCTAAAATCCGCATCAGCAATTGTTGTTATCAGTAGCTGCAGTAAGAATGCTCTGTGTTACAGACTAAATTTTCAGTGTTGCAGGTTCACGTCTGTGCTGAAGGACAGGCAATGGACAAATGTCTGTTTGAGTTAAGGTGGTTTCTAAGGCTGCTGCCCTGACACTGTGAGTCGAAAGATCCCAGTTTCCACACAGCTGAATATGAAGTGGACACTGGGAATCAATTCAGCCTGAGCGTTGGTGTTTGCCCCAGTTCACTATATCCAGCTTTATATGTGGCATTTGACCAAATCTGCACCATTGGTTTCTGCGTAATACCTTCTGCATCACTGCATACACAAACACTACCTGACATTACTGGATTCCATTTTCTTTCTTCCAATCCCAGAGTTTTCCCATGCCTTCCTCCTAGTACAACCTCTTACTGAGATAAATTAGCTTTTCCTTCCCCCATTCCATGTAAAGGATGGCCAACCTTTGAACTTCCAAATCTACATACTGCCAATGCCTTATGTGGTTGGGTGCCAGAAGATGCAGAGAACTGTGGAAAGAAGGAACTCCGGTAAAATTTCAGAAACTGAAGATAATAGTGGCTTCCTTAAGCAGCAGAACTCCGCTGCGTTATGGAACCAGGCTCTAATCAGACATTGGTATCACACAGCAGCACGTCCTGAATCCACAGCGCTGTTCTGCTGCCGGTGGTGTGATGTAACACTGGTAGATGAGCTGCGCTGTAACTTAAAAGCTAAATTGCCTCTTTTTCTTGGATAGCACACCAAAACTGATCGGAGAATTAGCTCTAAAGCAGAGAAGGTTATTTTCACTGGCAATTTGGGAAAATAAATCAATGTATTTTTTTCTTTCGTAAAAAAAATCTTTTCCCTACATTTTTAGTGAATCAAAGCTGGCTGCTTTACTGTCAGTTCACCAAGCACTCTCCAAACCTGAAAAGGAAAAGAGGTCCAAACTAGAGGATAAGACAAGATCTGGTTTCAAGTAAGGGTATATATAATGTAAGTGTTTTGGGGCCTCAGCACTAATTGCTTAATCTTGTCACTCATTTCTGTTATGCTTAATTAATTGCAAACAAAGACATAGCAAGGTAGCAAAAAGGAATTAAATGGATTGAGTCTTTTAGTCAGTCTTCTAATAATAGCATAAAATCTAAATGCTGCCTTTCAGAACTTTGCACAAAATTTTTGCTTCTTTGATGACATAGTGTAGAAGAAATGTGTGTCATCGTTTGCCTTCTGCAAACACTCAAGCTGCTTCTGATCCTCACAGAGTGGATTTTGCAGGTCTGCCTGTTCCTAACTTTCCTAGCTTGAGAAAAAGGTAATACTTGATACTTGCCAGTATACAGGAACTCTAAATTTCCTGGGGTTTTTTAATGATTATGTGAAGAGGATGGATTGTACTCTCTAGGTCAATATGATGCCAAGAGATGAGATATTTGAACAAAGAAGTTGACTTTGTAGCGTAAGTTTCAGGATATCCACTGTTTAGATTCCAAACACTTGGGTATGTAGAATACTTTTCAAATGCTGATTGCATTACATGTGTCAGACCTGGCTCTGACACACATATTTTTGCAGGGAAAGGATGAACCTGACTAAGGGATATAGAGCTTCCTTATTAACATCACCAGTAGTGTGACCCACTATGCTGTGGCAGAGGCATTCTCTGCAGGTGATGAAGTCCCTCTAAAAATAGCATAGCTACATTGAGACTTATCCTTTTTTACTTGACTTGTAACTGACCATCTGACAGTGATTAGAGCTTGTATTAAAAATAATAAACAAAGGGATTATAGAATCCTCACTTATTTTGTGGATTCATTTTGTTTTAAAAAAAAAATCTTATTTCATAAAACTTAGTGGAGGAAATGCATCTTCTGTGAGAAAGGATCCTTAGGCGTTCACAATTACTTTCAGCATACCAGAACAAGGGCATTTAGTACCTGACCAATAAAAATCAGATACTTTCCCAAAGGAAGAAATTAAAAATCTCTATCAGTATAGGCAGTGGTGGTAAATCCTCATGCTTCCAGTGGAAAATTATTCCTTCTTAACTGGTGGTATTTATGTTTTTAAGAACATTTGTCTCTTGGCAAGTTCAGTGTTACCAGCCTCTGTGTCTCTGTTGGAGGATTATTGCTCTATCTTTGTGTTAAATACAGCTATACCTTTCCCCCTACTTCTTCTTCTTCTTCTTTGGTGGGGGTTTTTTTCTGTTTTGTTTTGTTTTTTTAATGCTGGCAAGCTGCTGATCTAATTAAGTTTTGGAAAGAAGAGAGGGTGTGGGTGCCTGAAAACGTTAAAGACAGGTTAATTCTAGACATGGCTTTGCATGTTGACATTTCCCAGTTAGCACACAACTTCATAGTAGATTTCTCTTGAAACTTTGCCATGATATACTGCCAGAAAATGGGAGTGGTGAAAAATGCTGGGAAGACCAGTGACTGCTAAAATAACACAAAATAGTGGTGCTGTCATCACGTGTTGCCACAACATAGAATTCAACAAAAAATGCATGCAGTAGAAGACCCTAAAATATTTGACAGCATTGTGTATACAGGTCACGTTCAAGAAAATATTGTATCTTTTTTTATTCTATCCTCAGATAGTTGATGATCAGTTGTTGTGTTTTAGTAGCCTTGGCACCAAGAGTCTAATTCCTTACTGGTACACGTTAGCAGACTTCTCTGAAATACTAGGAAGCTGCTTCCATTTTAATAAGCAGGGAATTGGGTCCTGAATTCATCTTTTTATACAAAGGATTGTTCTAGGCCTCAGCTTGTAATTGGGATTAATATTGGTATTGTAATCTTACAGTGTTGTTAATATTGATGTGGCATTGGAGAAGGAAAAGAAAGATGCCTATAGTTTTAGATCTCTTTGAAGAACTATGCCTACTGCAACATTTCTTTTCTTTGATATACAAAGGTTGCATATATTCTTCTAGAGACATCATTTGGAATCTGATTCTGTGTCCATTGTAGAAAAAAATGTTTATAAGCTTCCATGGAAATTTTGGACAGCCACAAATCAAAGATGAGACTGATTTTTTTTTTCATTTTTTTCTTTTTTTTTTTTTTTTGTTGGTACTGCAAAATTTCAATTTCTAGTTACCTGTGTAAAGTACTACGAAATTAATGAGCGCTGCCTGCAAGTGATAACTACAAATTTTTTAATAAAAACCTAAATCTTGAAATGTCACTGTATCGACCTAATTTTAACAGTAATGTATTCTGTTGTCATCATGTAATATTATGAGTACTGGTACAGGAAAAAAAAAACCCAAACATCAGACAATGTATTTAAAAATCTCAGGAATATTCAAGCGCAGGATGAAAACTGAAAATTCTACAGCCTTAACATTTGTTTGTTTGGGTTTTTTTAATGAAGTTAAATATTTACTGCAAGGAGCTGCTTTTGTGAAATAGCTAATTTTAGGTCTGTAGAAGATGAAGGTTTTCTGTTGTAAAACTGGTTTCATTACAGTCATAGTTGGTATTTTTTCCCAATAGAGTGGAAAAAATCCATTAAATTTCATCTTTAATATTAAAGGTTAAGAGAAATTTTAAAAATGTGGTTTGAATCTAAATTATAGCAATTGAAATGAGAAATAAATATGCTTAAAATTAAATTAAGTATGTTTTTAATTAGTATTCATTGTTAAACAGTAAAAAGAGCCCATTGTAAAAAAAATTTTCAGTAGCCATCTGGACTGGACTTATGACAATTGTACAACAGTAGTTTACCTATACTTTTGGATTGGATTATGAATATGTTTTCACTAGGAGGGAACTAAAGATAGGTTTTCATAAAAAATTTATAAGACCTTATCAGTCATGCAGTTGTTTCACAGTCAACGGAAAAATTATGTATTCTTCAGTTTACATTGCAGCAGCTAGCGGAGAGGTTGGAAAAAAACTGTTCCCGCTATCTTGATGGGAACCACAACTTTTCTGAAAAGTCGTTCAAATACAGATTACCAAAGACAGTACTAGAAAGCCACTTCACAAAACTAAAATGGACACAATTTTATATGCTAAGGTACAGCAATTGTTCACACCTACATCTCATTATAAGCTAGTTAGGAAAATTTTGCTTTTATTTGTGGTCATGTCTCTCTCCAGGTAATGGCCATCCAATACCGAGCTTTTCCCTGATGGCAAATTAATTATTATTTTTGCCAAGTTTCATGTGTCTCCATGTACCTCATGTGGGGTAACATCAGTGATTTGGAACATAAGTTCATAGTCATAAGTAGTGTTTTACAGCATATACAGTTTATTTTGGGGTATATTTTGTATAAAGTGTAACTCAGATAGTGAACAAAAGACACAAACAGGAATTACTCTTCTTTGATATTTCTGAAATGTTTCTGCTTATACAAGCATGAAATTGAAGCCATTAAAATTCAGTGAGGAAAATGAGGGAGAGCTCACCCTAGGATAGCTGTTCACTTCGTGACTGGATGGTTCACCCCAGAGTAAGAGACTTCACAGTATGTGTTTGCATCTCTTGTTTTTTCATAACGTTATTGAGTTCAGCAGCTGTTCCAAAGCAGGCTGCTCTAGGGGTCTCAAACACTAGTAGTTCCATGTCTTGTATGTGTATTTTTCATAAAAATTGTATGTGTTTTTATTTATTTAGTATATTTTTACCGAGAAGACTGATTTATGTTCATTGATTTAGAATAAAAACAGTTTTACTTTACATTATATAAATGCTTTGTAATTGTAATCTTTTAGGAACATTTCCATTGCTGCTGTTAGGTTTGTCTTTGGGCAAGCTTTTCTTTGACCTTTCTAATACTTTCTGTACAAAGTTCTAGTTTGAAATTTTGGGGGCCCAGGAGTATCCCAGTTAGAGGGATCTCAGTGTAACATGGAATAATGCATAAAAAATTGCTGTTATCTATATTTCACATTCAGCATTACTACAGCCATTTCTACTTGCTTTCTTCACCAGAGCTGGAACTGGTACTGTCGTTTCATTAATCATACATCTAGATACTTCAATATGCGTCTATATTGATGGTACAAAAGATGGAAAAAATCCGTATCTTGTTAACAACTATTCAATTATGCTTAACTTTAGGCAGTATGTGGCAAAAGTAAGCATGATGAATTGGGTTTTAAATCCCCTTAGTTTTATTTTGCTTATGCGTGTTTCTCCTTTAGTTATATATGGAAACAGATTTGACTCCTGTTGTTGAGTCAGATCTCTTAAATGAAGGATGAATGATGCATGCCTATTGAAATAGATGATGGATAATTCCAGTTTTCAAGTATACAGTTAGGGTCAAATACTCTGTATGATACCAGAAGATAACTTTGTGAAGAGTGAAGTCAAGGTGCAACAATAATCCCTCAGGGTTCATAGTCTGGTCTGCTTACTCTTTATAGTATAGACTTTTGAATCAAGCTTGGCTTCTGGCCACACCTGCTTGCTAGCTACAGTACATATATTGAGGCAGGCTACTTGGCTGTTTATGGACATCACCATGCCTGTCTGTGAAGGCATGCTAACTTATTTAGATGTGTGCTTAATTAAAACTTTCTCAGGGAAGACTAAAATGTTGACATTTTGGAATAGAACATGGAGGTTACAAGTTGCTGTTGCATACACAGAAAGAGATCAAGGCAGAGTTTAGACTGCAGAATCAGTTTTTGAAACCTTTCCAGATTGTATATATGTCTTTTATATAGTTTTTTCTGTTGTTAGCTAATCCTTTGTAAAAGGGCCTAACCCAAAAATCCAGAGAATTTGAAGAGGTGCCCTCCATCCATCTCAATGGCTTTAATAATGTCCTGCATGACCAAGTAGCAATAACTGAAGTCATTTAGCATAAACTCTAGCTGCTGTTTAATAGCTTGTTTTACTCCATATGGGCAGTAGTTTGATGATAGAAGCCTTTAGTGCAGCCCTGACTATGGGGCATAATGTGGAAGAACCTCTTATTGATGCTGCAGCCATGACAGAACTTTCTCCTTAGTCAAAATCCTACTGGAAATGAGTGTGCATTGTGTGCTAGGTAGAGAGGTCTCCGAGTAGTGAGATCTATGTAAAAAAGGGTACTGGGGAGGGCAGGTATGTGACCTTTTTTACAAATAGTGCCACAGCTCCTGGGAGGAATGCATTCTGTGCTAGCCAAAGAGATGCTTGCTTGCCTTTTGGTTTTCTTTAGGATTCCTCCTTGTGTGATATTTACTCATTGCAACGTTGAGTAGTACACAAAGAACCATAAATAACTAAATCTAAGCTCAGGAGCTGTTCCATTTTGACTCTTCAAATACTGAGCAATTTCTAGCTCTTGCAGATAAATGCAAAATAATATCGCCTCAGGTAGTATTTCCGTAGTGAGACCGAAGACTTTTTTCAAAGTCCAGTATTCAATATTTAAAATTTGTGTTTTGTTGAAACTTTTGTAACAGTGCAGTCCTTAAGGACAGGTCAGAAGGCTTATAGACTGTTGAATGTGTGACAAAGAGGCCATAAAGAATCTGGTCAGATGTAGCTAATTAAAGGTAAATGAAGGACAGCTGCTTTTTATGTTTCCAGCACATCTTTGATCTGCTCTACCCCTCAGACCTCTGTGGACAAGGTAGTTAAATACAAACTAGGAGGCCTATTTTAAAGACATTAAAGCCCTCCGGGGCAATCGAGTGACAGTCCAAACAGCCATAAGCTGTTTGCTTTATTCATTAGAGAACTTTAAATGTGTCAAGAAATAGAATAATGTCCATGCTCTTAGATCAGCATTAGCAATGAAGATTACAACAGCTCTGGGACATATGAATGGGCAAACTTCTTATGAAAACAAGTTTATTGAGAAGCATTTTACTATAATGGCAAAGAAAATATAGGTTACACATTTTCATTGCAGGGATATTGATTCAATATGCATTGAAATATCTAAAGGTGTAGTGACACAAACATCATGTAACCCAGTGCTGACCTCAGTGGTCCCTTCAATCATGTTTTAAAAAACTTCCTTTTCAGACACACATGATGGAAAGAATATGTCATATGTGAGTGACATAATAGCACGTAATACTTGCTGAAAAATTTATGGAGAATTTACACAGTATATGGCCTTTCACTTGTGTCTAGAGACTCGGATACTTAAGTTTGTAAATTTCAAGTGTTTATTTTATAAGTCAAAGCTTTAATGTCAATACAACATCATTAAAGGATGTAAAAAGACTAAAAAAGGGAAAAAAATGAGTTAGCTATATAAACAACTCTTTATTGCTAGTCATTTTGGAAAAAGTGACTTTGTCCACAAATATTTGCAAGTCCAACTCAGTATATTTTTTGAGAATTGTGTGATATCTTAAGTTTTTATTACTATTTTGTGATAGGAATTGAAATGGAAATTAAGGTGAAGCACATTTGTGTAACATTCTAAATGGTAAATTCTGCATATACATGCCATATTGCCTCAATAATATTTAAGAACGTAGAGAAAATATTTGCTTTTTTTTAAAGTTGCATGCTGTGTTTTGCTGCATTATCTTTTGTGTCAGTACCTAAATGTTGTATGGTTTGACTGCATAATCAAACTCTCCATGGTATTCAGCCCCACTAGAACAGCTTTCATATTTTAAAATCAAGTAAAGGTGTGAAAAGTCTGGAATTTTAAAATGGTCATGTCAACCGCCTTTTTTACTGTGTCATAAATGCAATTTTCATAATTCTTACCATACAAAGAACATTTGTACATGGCATTTTACCACAAGAAGGCTCTATGTGAACAGTGCTGTTGGCATTGCTTGTCTATGAAAGTGCTGTATGCTATTGGAGTCTGGAAGAACCTTTCTTCCAAAGAGATGTAGATGTAGCAGAAGATCCTCTGTGGACTAGCCACTGATTTTTACTGGGTGATTTGACATTTCCTCTTAGTCTTACTATAGATATACATAGTTTAAAACTAACTTGATCCTTCAAATTGTCGTAGATTTGTCCAATGGCAGATATATAAGTATTTCTGAAGTCAAGTGATAGACATGAGGTTAATCAAGTTGGTAGGTCTGTGAACCAAGGACTTAACTTTTTCATTTTAAAATAAGCAGCAAATAAAATATTCAAATTAAACTGTACGATGGCCCTTGTTTTTGCTTAGCAAACAGTACTCAGAGCATGTGACTGAGCGCTGAACACTTTAATTGAAGCACATTCAAAGATTCAATGAGCTGTGTTCTAGGCAACAATAAGTATAAAGCTGTTGTTATTGCTGGCAGCATAAGCATAATGTACTGATTTGGCTGACAGTGCCAAAAGCATTGTGAAAAGCAAACAATGAATAAATTTGTGCTAAATTTAGAGTAGTTTGCATACATACTTTAAACCTTGAAGCTAGATATTTTTTACCCAAAGGCAAGAAACACATTGGTAAATTATTGGAGAGTTCTGCTAAATAAAAGATAGATAGATAGATATTGTGGATTGAGGACCCATGATTTTGGCTAGCATGTTCCACTCACATTGAATCTGCATGTATCAGCTTGGCTGTGTGTTAGATTGGGGGGGGCGGGGGGAAAGCCCATGCTGTGGTAGAACTACTGTGAAATGGAAATGCAATATTGATGGGACCATTTATCTTCAATTTAAAGGTCCAATAAAAATAAGTTAAAAAGAAAACTAAAATATAAGAATAATCTTAGGGGATTTAACAACCTTTATTTTTCCATTTAAAAAAAAACTAGCTGAAACACTGAGACAACCATTAAGACATTCACAATATGTTCCTTCTTGAAAAATGCTGCATTGCAAATGTTGGTTTATCACCACAATAACTTCTCAGTACTTGTATATGCATGTATTATCACAAGGTGAAATTTGCCCTCCCAAAGGCTATAAAGGTTTCTGTATGTGTGCCCGTGTATAATCACAACTTAGGTTTGAGTGTCTTGTAATCATGGCATGAGTATTTAAGAGGATCCATACCATTTTCTGTCCTTGTTCACTTAATTGATGCAACCTGATTTTCAAGCTCAGCAAAAATAATGGAATATCATTACTTTTATATTTGCAATAGAACTGAATGTTTACAATCTGGTCATAGCAATGCTTTCTTTAGCTGGGCAGCAAGCAGTAAAATGATGCAGACACTAGGTAAAGCTTTGTCAGCACCAAGGGTGAACAGGCTGAACTATCTGATGTATTGAGCGTGAGCACATTCCTAGCTAGGTCTGTGGGTTGGGACTTGGGAAACTGAAGGGGATTTACAGCTGAGCAACAGCCAGTCGAGATGACGTGTTGCCTGAAACACTCTTTTCCAGCTCGTGTCTTCTGCACATTTAAAATGTCATTCCCCAGCACTTGGGTAACCTTTGCTTGAAACCTTGAAGATTAAAATGCTAGTTTGCTATACAATCAAGGAGCCAGTATGAATTCAACACAGGATGAGCTGCTTTCATGGAATGAACTCCAAGAACACTGACCACTTTCAGCACAAATGCTACAGGCCAAACATCAGAAATTTCCATCTACTGCTGAAGTCCCAGGGTTTTTTGAAATCCAGAAAATCACTGTTCCCAACCCTGCTATTCCTGTTTCCAAACAGCAATGTTACACTGCCAGGTTGCATCTATTAGAACACAGTTACCTAACAAGATGTTGAGCATGGCCCGCTCCTCCTGTAGGCATGCAAAAGCCTTCTTCTAAAATGCATTAGGTAACGATGGTCAACCAAAAGCCCCTCCTGGGGTTAATTGTGATCAGCTAACACATTTTTAAACATAGACATCCTTGTCCACACCAAGGGAAAAATCATATTCACCATTTTGTTTAATTAACACGTTTTCTAGTATATTTTCTTCGTGTACACAAGGTCTCTAAGGAAGAATGACTCATGAATGCAGCACTGCCATTATGGAGTACTTTTTGGAGTAACTTTCCATTTCTCCGCATTTTCTAAGGAAAGCATTGATTTGGCTCATTACCTAAAAGGTTAATTAATGTTTGTGAGGAACTCCAGGGTACCATTAGTTAATCCCATACCACATTGCTAAATAGAATCCTGGGCAAGAGTTAAAATAAGTGTCACTTTCTTAAGCAAAGCCTAATACGTAGTTTTCCAGCACAGTCCATGCATACTGCTGTATAGTTTTCCTTGGAGCCTACTTGACACGTCTTACAATTGGGACAGGCACAATACATGACTGACTCCCTAGGACAGGAGTGGTCCTCGACTGCCACATATTGCGGTGAACCTAGCATTTGTGGACTTTCTGAGGGAGCTGTGCCCTTACAGAAGAGATAATAGCTTTCAGTGCCTATGAAGATGGAGTGGGGACAGCAGGCTGATAGAAATTAGACTGTGTAGAATTGACTGCAGAGATACTTTTTGCAGGCATTGATTATTCTTCCAATAATGCTGTTGCAATCAGAAAGAGTTTCTGTGCTTCATCTTGTCAAATAGTGTTTTAGCCAACAGACAAGCAAATCTAAGAGAAATTTGTCATTGTTTTTCTTAGGATACAAAGATCAACACAAGATTCTTTCTTTCAGACATATATTCTCAGAAGGAAATGCATAGTACACATAAAATGTTTATGATCATTTCTTACATTGTAACTATATCTATGTAAAAGCCAAAATAAATACTAAGTGTTCCAGCTATACAATATACAGTGCCTGATGTGTTTATTGCCACATTTTCTATGACCAGTCTCCTTTCTGTTGTGTTTCTCCAATGATTGTGTTATTCCAGGAAAATGAGTAACTCAAGGGGAGGAGGGTGCATAATGACTTCTATGCTGTAGGGGGTTGTCTGAACTAACCATGGATCATGCTCTACACACTCTACATCTCTTGATTCTGTGTTGGAATCTGTGTTCAGGGTGTACTATGCATTAAACATGTAGAGGATGAGCTACTCAGGTCTCAGCATGTATCACAGACGCTTCACTTTTAAGTTCATAACTCTGAGAGTCGAAGAAGAGCTGAAGACAAGAACTGGTTTCCTAAGGAGGACCAAAAGCTTAATGATTCTATCTGTGCTATTTAGCAAATACCGTGAGCTACATTTCATTCTTTTTCTCCCTATTCAGTGAATATTCCTATTCAGAGGAAGTATGGAAACACCTGGGGAGATGAGGACAGCTACAATCCTGTGCTGCTGAAATCTCAGAATTTCACTTTTTGCCAGATGGATAATTAGAGCACATTTTGAATAGTCATATTATTCTCAGGCCGTGTTGTATGATTATTGATACAAGATTTGCGTGTGTGATGGAAAAGAGGAACAAAGAGCAAAGGAATTCAAAATACCCACTGGTCACCAAAATGTTTTCATTGAAGAGATGTATATGAAGACTGCCAGTTTGAAATTTTAAGTGTGAATCTTGTATAGGGAAATGTAATGTAATCTGTAGTGGGAAACAATTTAAAAACAAAAGAGATTAGTTGGAAAAGGGAGAATGCTCTACTGAGGAGGGTCAGTTTGGGGTTCGGTATTTTCTGTCATTTTATTCCCTCCACGGGCTCAGTTACTGAGCTGGATATTTTACTTAATAGAATTCTGGAGTCCCTTCGCGGTTGTTGGTATTCCACTTGTGAACACTCAAAGGATGTCAATGATGACAGCTGGTTATTTCTTCAACACAGAGATTTTGATTATGTCTTGTTTTATGGTTAGTATCCAGTTTTCACAAGGAATGTTCTTCCACCCAGAAGACAACAAATGTTGGACTGACCTAGTAATTGTTCTTTCCTATATTTCCTTTGGGCTCTTGTTCAGCTAGTTGGATCTGAGTTGCTTTAAACATAATTAGGCCATCATAAATTACTCTGGGTTAGTTGACATGTGACATCACCAGGGAGACCCAATGGGACGGTTAGAATATGGTTTTGGACCATCTGTAGCTATGTTAACTACTTTCTATCATGAAAGTAAAGTTTGTAAACAGTAGTCTTTGGTGTGACAAGTTAGAATATATTGCACCCTGATATAGCCGTTCAGCAAATTAGATTTTCATAGTGCTAATTGAATTTGTCACAAAGCTGATGAACATTACCTAAAGAAAGAGCAATATATTTTATTTTATTGAGCACAGCTCAGAGTGCTTGTAATTTAGGAGGGCCACCACACTTTCTGGGCAGGCTATCAAGTAGGATGTTGTAATGATCTGCATGACTACTATAGTAGATGGAAAAATGTAGTTTGTGTTTGTAGCTGTTCAATTGATGTCTTGCACAGTGTGCGCTCCTTTGGTGCTCTTCAGAGAGCTGTGTCATAATCCCAGCATCTTTTGAAGAGTTCTGTCCGGTGAAGTCAAGTAACTGTACACCATGTAAAACCTAGTGCATAATTAAATGATGAGACAAAAGAAAGACTTAGAAAGGCAGATAACCAATAGAATCCTGAAGTTATCAAAACAGAGCTCTTGCCAAGGACCTTGGAATTCATCTGGTTCAGTTGCTGGAAAAATGCCTGAATTAAAAATTATCCTATGAAGACCAAGAAAACAGAGCCAAATTCTGGCACTGTATGTTTTTCTCCCAAAATGGACATTAATGCTGCAAAACCAGAAGAGAGTGAACAACCCCTGGCCCCATACTTGGCCCCCTACTGTAGGTTCTATCTGCCAAAACAAGATGGAATAGAAGATCAAAACCAAGGGGGGAAACTGGAAAAGGAGGGTGATTGGAAAGGAAAAACTCATAGGCTATGCCCCCTGCTAGCACTGAAACACTCAACGGCCGCTCCTCTTGCAAAGCACCTGCTGGCAGCTGTTGTAGTAGGGTTATAGGTTTTGGGACAGAATCGGGATAGAAGACTTATGCTCTACGTTCCTTTATGTGACATATGATTTGGCCTTATTTTGGTAAAATCGAAGTCATTCCTGGGCAATCATTACAGCAATAAATATACCTGCTCAGAAATAACAATGACAACTTTTGCTTTCTAGAAAAAATATAACAAATATTAAATTGCAGGATTTTTAATGACGCCTTGCTATTGATATTAATAGTCTTTGGCTGATATCACCTATATTGCCTTCCTTTTACCTAGAACTGAAAACCAAAACAATATTAAATGGAGTGGAAAGAAAATAGAACAAAAAATGATCATAAATATTAACTGATGCTGTCATTCAAACACAGTGACAGGAAGCTAGATGTAAGGGGTTGCCTGGCCGTCTTTATGTTTTGCAAGCTTTATACCTTACAGTGGAGTCATAGAAAAGTGGGATAATTGTGCATGTTAAACTAGAACTCTCAGCAAGTATTTTATGTCAAGAATTCAGTTTAAACATTTTAATAGCCTCACAAACTTTCTTGTAAACCCCTGTTCAAATACATTTAGTTGAGAATTTTAGCATTATAGTTTATGCCCTCCTTCTGTTACTAACTCAAAAAAATTACTTGTGTTTCTGTACAAAAACTTTTGCAGTCCTTTGTTGTTATATATATAGATTATTCTTCCTTAAGAGAAAAATATAGTAAATATTAACAATATATATATTTGATATGTAAAGCATATCAAGCAGAAAATAAATGGTTATAAATAAATATAGGTATTGATTATAGGCTGAGTTAAAAACTATTGCTTTTATTGGCTAACTCTGCTTTGACTGTGATAAGAATCTTCCTTCTGCTAATGCTTTGCATCAGTGTAAAAGGCTTACTTATCTAAGTACCTGTATTACTCAGAAAGTTTGGATACAGTTGAAATAGAAAGTTTCATATAGAAATAGAAACAGTTGAATTAGAAAGTTTCAATAGAAATAGAATGAAGTTGAAAAAGAAAGAATTTAATCCTTTATTACATACACTTAAAAATCCCCACAGTTTTCCTATTCTACTTGAAACACTAAACTTATTAGTTCTAAAATAATTGAAATTTGAAACTTTAAGCCTTCCTTAGATTTATGTTCAGTAACAAAAAAAAGAACTTGTTTCTGAAGCTGCAGTGTACACGCTACCCAGCAGAGCTTGGTTCTTTCACAAAGTCCACCAAAAGTCTTTCTCCATCCAATCTGCCAAAGAATAGGGTCAAAATGCAAATTCCATTACTTCAGTAGTTTGTGTTGAACAGTTCAAAATGAGATTTTCGCTTTGTGTTAGGGTCATTGCTTTGCTTTGCTTAAAAAGAAAAAGTAGTTGAGTAGCCTAGCGTGTAGTAAATTGTCTTACATATTAGAGACTGTTACCTTTAGTGACACCTGAGCTCAGCCATATTCTGTGCCATTAAAATAAGAGGACAGGATCTGGACCTTAAGACAGTAATAATCTGAACAAAGAGAGCATCTAGTGGGACATAAGCATGTGCTTAATTTTAGTGGGACTGTATTGTATGCATAAAGGAAGGAATTTGCTGGTGTTGTTAACTTGATAAGAATGCTTTCCTGAATCAAGACTTATGGAAGTTTAGGTATGAATGACCAAAAGACATATCCTGTGTTACAAAAGGTTTCTAAATATTTTTACTATAATAATAAATTAAATAGATGCATTCAAACATTATAGTAAGTATAGTCTTCATAAACTGTTTTGTCTGTTGTAGCATTAAATTTGTTATTCTGAAAAAAAAGAACTGTGGGTGCTCAAGAGTCTTAATAAAGCAGGGCACAGACAGTTCAAAAGCATGATAATCTAGTATCGTGGACATATGGATACGTGTTTTCTCAGCATTCAAACTCTTTTAAGATTTGTATAGTTGTTTATTTATCTCTGCACATTGACAGATCTCAAAAATCTACTTTTACTATGGTCCTCATAATACCTCTTTTTAGTATATGTTTGCTGTTTGGAATGAAGGTGATATACAAAATGGGCGGAGGAATAGACAAGCCTAGAAAATTTAAGCAAATATTGAGAAGATCTGAAAGTTCTCCTGGGCAATGTATGCTGGGGAGCATGGGCAAAATGCGGGTGGTAAACTTATGGACTTTTCATGAGGTGTCAGGCGGAATAAAGTAGCAGAACCAACTTTGAAGCTGGTGGTGGCAGGTATATTTGGGATCTTCCAGGTCTCTTTTTTTTCTTGGCATTCCCCTCTTGCTATTCACACCCTCCATTCTTGTACATGGAAAGTCCCCAGCATGTGAATTGGAGTGCTCATGATGAGCAGTGGAGCAGGAGGGGGAAAACCCCTGGCTGTGCATCCGCATGGAGCAGGACAGGATGAACCCCCAGTAAGGCTGCAGCTCAGAGAACCAGCTCAGGAACCAGCTGTCATCTTAGCATCAAGGTCGGCTGAGCCCCCAGCTGTCATGTAGTGTCCTCAGGGATTAGTCTTACAAGACAAAGGAGCCAGTGCCAACCTGAACTCCCTCCCTTCACTAGTTTCAGCAAGACTTAATGTGTTCATTTATGATGCCAGTCAAATGTTCCTGCTGTTATTAAGTCAGAAAACTGAGCAAAAACTATGGTTAAGTTGATCACGTAGTCTTCACTTGCCCCTCTATAATGAACAACTAGCACCATTTACTGTCTGAAATCCCCGATGGTTCCAATATACCATAGAAGAGTATGTTTAGTATACGAGGTATATAGATATATTGTATAATCAATAATACATTTAGATTTTTACTTTACTTTTCAAACTTTAGAAACTGTTGGAATCAATGAAAATTAAACTACTATTTGTACAAATGTTTATTAGGCCTTTTTTTATTATTTTATAGGTCTTGTAGAAATTTGCCTGATGCATCCCCTTGATGTAGTGAAAACAAGGTAAGATTCTGCTTGAACAGGTTTTGTTGACACTGGAAGATATCCAAATTAGGAGCTGTCAGAAAATAAAATGCTAAAACTTCTCCAAGTAGGATAACTTGTGCCTTTAATGGCATTTATATTTACTTACCTGTATCTACAGCATTTGACAGATGGAATTTGAATAGCATGACACGTTTCTAATTAGAGGTCATCTAAAGGTGTTAAATCTGTTCTATGACATGTATTTTTAATGTTGTAACAAAATCCTATAACATGAAGAGGGCTATAGTTACATGCACTTACTATATGTATCATCTGCAGCAATGCTTTTCTGTGTAATTGGGAAATACCATATTGCCTCCAAAATAATTTTCACAGATTTTTGAGACCTAATAAAAATGATAGTGTTCCATATTCTGTCTCTAAGCTAGGTAACTTCATGCTTTTTTGTTTGTTTTGATCTTTTTATCTGTCCCTATTTTCTTTCTGAATGTTTGTGCTTATGTGAGCATAAATGATTAAGTGACCTGGAAAATTTGGTCAAATGAGGGGGTTTTAAGTGTTGATTATTGCAATGGATAAAGAATTTTGTTTCTAGTTTCTTGAATGTCTTTTTGCTGTTCTATGCTTATTAGTTTTCATATCAATTCTTAAGTGGGTGTTACCACACATGAAAAGCAAACCAGAATGCAGAAGTGTGAAATAAGGAGGAAAAAACTTTTCCCACCATGTGTTACATGCAATGCCAAAAATTGCCATATACTGCTCCTAGAGTTCTATCTAGGTTTCAGTCATGTAGACAGAAAAGCTTCACTAGGAGATGAATCAACCCAAAACAAATTATGAGGACAGCTGTGGTCTCTGGAATATGCCTGAAGCAGTCAATGATGACTTGAGATTCTAGTTCCAGTTAGCCAATACGTGAGCTCATTGTGGATTTATTTTCAGCTTCTGTTTAAGTCACGTTCTAGGTTTTGCCTGAGACTTTGAGATACACTTCTGCAGCTTGCATTTTGCAGGAGGAGGCCATCTCTCTGTGGTCGATGTCCAATACCAGAGGAGGGCAATGCAGGCTCCGTCCACGTTAGCTGCTGCTGAGGTGGTGAAGGTGCTCCTCAGGGCTTGGGGCTGGCTCAGGCGATTCTTCTCTATGCCTTTATAGTATGGAATATGTTGATTTATATGGAGACCATACACCTGGTAGTGTCAAGGGTCCTCTCTGCCCCTCCAAGTACCACTGAGACCTTGCTATTAAAACAAGATTTGCCTAAAAAGAGTGACATTAAAGACTCTGAAACAACTGGGTACAAGCAAAACAAATACAAGACCAAATTTAAAGGAAAAAAAAAAAGTGTCTTGCTCTGCTGTCATGTGGTCCTGATGAGATGTGCTTTAGTGACTTAATTTTGGCAGGTTGTGCTATAATTCACTTATAGCTCTCAAGCTTTTAGTTTTACCTCTTCCTGTTTTCCTTTTTCTAATAAACCAGGAGTCATGTTCTTCTGTAGTATAAATGCAGCATCAGTGATATATTTCTCATGTCTTTGGTGCCTTTGAGGTTGTCATCCTGCAGATCCTTATGCTTCCAGTCTTGGTTGAAAGAACTTAATACATATCCTCAGAATCATTCATGATTTAGGACATGTCACATATCATATATCATAAAAAGCATTAATTGCACATCTGTTCTGATAAACTGGCAATCAACAGATGTACTTCCAGCTTTCTGATAGAAACCACACATACAGTGGACTACAAGGACAGATTTACCCATTTCTATTCCAGATTTTGCTGGTTTTGTATACTTTTAGTACTGAAAATGCTAATCAGATCCAAGATCCAGAAATGGAAAAGCATTAAAAAGTGTACAAGGATATTTCTGAAGCTTTATCAATTTTTTAAAAAGCATAATAAAAATTAGGATCTCTTTAACTGTGGAATCTGAGTCTGTAAACAGTGGAATTAAAGAAAGCAGGAAAAAGAAGGAGAACAGAAGGTGTGCAGGAAAATCAGATTATGGATCATGGTGAAACCAAGGGGCTCAATCAAGTAAAAAAGCCATTAAGCAAATTTCTTCATTTGAAGAAACTTCTAGTGAGGTTTACTTAACTCTTCCACTGAGTTAGCTGCAGCTCTGCAGAAGTAGGCAGCACCCCAGTGATAGGTTTTGTATATTTTGTTGATGCAGATGTATTCAGAGATATTACACAGATTTTGCCGTAACTTTTCTGCCAATCTTAGCAGATGTTAGTACTTCAAAATACATACATTTCAAAAGCCAGTGACAAAACCAAAAATAGAATATCCTTTGATCTCATCTGTCATTCCATTCTCTGTTCCTAACATCATGCCACTTCCTTTAGTTTTGTAATGGTCCAAATTTACTATAGCAGATTAATTCTTTAACAGCCTTGGAGAAGTTCAAATGTAACATCATTTTTAATTCTGAACTTTAGTTTTAGAATGTTTTCTAATGCATTTTCATTTACTTCATTCCTTTCTTGCAGTGCCTCTAAGTACTGCAGTGCACTCACTCTTTTTCAACATGATATTGATAAGCTGTCATTTCCTAATCACTTCCAGCTATTACAGTTTTGATGGTTTCTTTGGGTGGTTTTTTTTTTTTCCTTAAGGTTAGGTGAAACGATGACTAAAAGGACCGTTTGTTACTTAATTTTCATGGTGTTTTGAGTTTCCTGCTTTTTTTCTATAAATTTTTTTTTGGTGGACAGAATCCCATCCATGGCCTTTTCAAATTAGTGGAATCTTACTGATCTAAGTTGGCATTCTGAAGGAGTTTAGAGAAGATTCCAAAGGCTCGCATCTAGTGGACTGGTGGCTTAGCATCTTTGCTTCATTGATTTTTTTTTTTTGTGTGTGTATGTTTTTAATAAAAGATTGGAGAAAATAAAGTCCCTGTCAGAGATTGTTTTGAAACCCTGGAAAATGGCTTGGCTCTTTTGTGACAATATTTTGCAATAACTTTTCTGTGTTTAGTAATTTTCTATTATTCTGTAATAACAATGCTAGACTTGTTTATCTCCTCACATCAAGGGAGGATAATATATGCATATAAATACATGTTTATAATCAATAGGCAAGCCAAATGCTTAATGAACTGGCTTTTGCTAAATGTGCATTTGAAAATATTTTTATTTTGTTATCTATTAGAACACTAAAGTTCATTGATTTAAGACATTTATATAAGCAAGCTAGCTAGATGGAGACAAATATGATCCATTGTTTTAGCTCTATAAATCCCACTTATTCTTTGAAATAAAGCTTTTTTTCTCAGCTACAAGATATATTGGTGTAGTTTCTGATGAGACACTATTAAGAAACTGTGTTGAACTTTTAATGTCTCAGTATAACAGAGACTGTTAGATGTTTTAGTTATCAGTTACCCTAATGATGGATTTAGCCATCTATAGACTAAATAAAGCACCGAATCGCTGTTCTTGTCCTGAATTCAATTTATATATGTGTGTCTATATATAAGCAGGGAGAGCAGCAGCAATTAAGAGTTTTCTGGTACAGATACAGTTAAGGCATGGGTCTACTTTTTAATTAAAATACTTAGATGATCTTTCTGTGCTGGAAAGTGAGGAGAAAAATGTCCTGCTCTGGATAAAGAATCATTTTTGCTTATTTTGGACCCTTTTTCTGGATTTTAAATGTAATGCAGGCTCTAATGTAATTTTCACCCATCAGACTTACCAAAGGATGACAAAAGGGTGTGCTAGATTATGATACATAGGACAAGACATTGCCATATATATTACTTTAAAATTAAAAAGTAGTAAAGTGCTTTTCCAGCTAGAGTTTGTCCTTTGTGTCCTAGTGGCATATGTTTTGACTTAAGCAAACTTAAAAAATTCAGAACTTAATAATATTTTATTGTTGGAAAATTAATACTTGTGCAATGGCTCAGAGGTGTAGTTGGACAGTCAGAAGAAGAGAATTACAAGTCAAGAGAAAGCTAATGTTGTTTGAGGCATCAGTCAAGCAAGCCTGACTGATAATTGGAGGATGTTACTGTGGTCCATCTGATGGCTCCAGGTTATGTTCTCATGTAGTCTTATAGCCTTGAACAGCTTGAATTTTCATTAAAAAAAAAACTTCATTTTTTTTTTATTTCCCTACTACTGCATTGCTGACATTAAACTGACATTTTCAGGAGCTTGTTAACTTCTGAACTATGTGTGCTAACATATATTTTTTCTTGCTATTACATTTTAACACCTAAAAAAATGCCTGCAATCAAAAGTGATACTGCAAAATTAGAACTATGACTCAAAATAAAGTTTTGGCTAATATTTCCTCAAGTTTATAAGCTGATTACCTTTACATGTGCTTTCTCTTTTTTATTGATTACCATCAATTTTTATACAGCTGAATTTTAATGACTCCATTGTTCTTAACAAATTTGAAAGTTGCCTGTGCAAGTAAGTATTCATATGAACTGTGAAACATATCGAAGTAGCAATTGTCATTTTGGATGTGACTTGGTATTGTGTAGTTAGGAAATGGAAACCATACTTTGAAACTTCTTTTAACAGTTGTCTACATGACAGAAGTTAATAGAAGACACATATGAAGAAATTTATGATTCAGTGTTTTCAAATAACAGAGGAAAAAACAAGAAGACATCACCAGAAACTTTCAAATACACAACACATCTGAAAATATTTGTGCCTGAAAGTCCTGTGAACAGGAAAAATATTATGCGGATACGATGAATCATTTACTTACCTCTTTCGTTTTGGTGGTAGTTTGACATCACTGTACATTTTGAGACAAATATTTGAAAAAAAGATGGTTTCTCTCATGTCAGACTAATACAAAATTGTGCTCCAGATCTGTGTTGACTTCAGTGGAGATAATTAGTTCATGCCATTTGAGAATTAAGGGTTTTTTACTTCTAGACAATGTATTCAAAGAGTTCTAAATGTTATCATAGACCGACTACCACTTAAAGGACTAGGAGAAAATCCAGTGTATTAACAAATTAAACAATGTTTAATTAAATTAAAAGTTTCCTAACAAGTTAAATTTATATCCAACAGGCAGTGTTATAGTGCTTCTTTGGTTAATTCAAATAATGATAGTTCCATCTGATTTAAAAATTTTTTGCTCTTTATTTAAACAATCATTTCTACTTTCAGACATAATTGTGTCTTCATAATACAGCCTCACATTGGGATGGGTGTGCGATTTGGAAAGCAATGCCTAAGAGGAACCTAGGAGGCATTCTTCCAAAAAGTATTTACTTCAATTTATGAGAGGAATAAGTTAATAAGTATAGCTTGTTTTCCTGATCAACCTATTTGACTTCCGTGGTTTTTTTTTCTTAAAGCTATTTCTCACCTTTGACAAAATCTGGGGAAGGTACAGTCCATGTTCCTTCTACTTTAACACTTTACACCATTCAGCATTGGATTAGAATCTTCATGTAAACTGACTTTCCATCTTATGTGTGATCCATAATATCAACATTAAAAAAATGAGGCAAATAATCCACCCTAGAAACTTTGGAAAAAGTTTTCATCTAGTCATGATAGAGTTTTTATGGTTTGCAAATCTCTCTGCAAAAATCTAGACCAACATCATAGATCTAAAGCCCCAAATTTAGAAAATAATTTGGGATCTAAGTCCAAATTTGGACTCTGCGTTACAGACCCCTTTCTAGTCAGCAGTTGTTCTGCTGATTTGTGTGCGTGTTTATCCATTTTGTTCCTTTGTTCCAATTCTGTCATTTTGGTCTTATTAAAAAAGTTCAACTTACTACATGTGTTTCCGATCTCATTCCATCTGTTGTTTTGCAAGAGCTACTTCCTTTATATCATTAATTCCTCTTTGATTTCTGGTCTTTTTTGTTTGAGTGAGCAGTAGTGGAATCTGTTTCTGAAAAATGTTGGTTTAAGGAAGAGTTCATTGTCCTTATACAATGGTACCATTTCCAAATGACCATAGCTCACTTAGTTCGCATCAGGCTGTGTTAAGTTCACATTACTTGATGCAAATTGCTCTAGTTAGATTCAGAACAGTTTTAAGTAGAAAATAGTCTTCCTGTCCTGGGAAAATTATCAGGATAGCAAACAATTCTGTACTGGAATAACAGTTGAACTCTCAGAAGACTGTTAGAAAAACAGTGAGTTTGGGCCATGAAACTCTTCATTTAATTAATTTTGAATTTTAGAAGTTTTCACTTCCATTTCTTTTTATTTTTGTTTTCAACTACTTATACATTATTTTGAACTAGGGAAACAGAAGTTTTGGGTTGAAAATGTAAAGAACAACATCCATTGTCATCTAGAAAAAGTGTTTAAAAATGTACTGAAACTGATCACTTCCTGACAAATGTTTTTTTCATTTTGAGGGAAAAAAATCCCCTAGTAAAAATAATCCCATACCAACTCAACTTAATGTCCTTATTTCAACCAAATGTCAAGGCTTTTCTCTGGGATTAGCTTTACTTGATTTATCAGTGGCCTTTGGCACAATTGGTCTTAGCATTTGTGTGCATAATGTAGCTCGCACTCTGGTTTTGGCATTTGAATTTCAGCATTGAAATACTTTGAATATTCCGTTACAGATCCAAGTTTTGTATAATATGAACTTATCTCAAGTTTACAATAATTTGGATGTGGAGGTGATCCAGGGCTCTGTAATTTGCCCTGTGTTTTCCTTCTACATACAATCTGTTAGGAATTAATAAGGGCACACAGGCTAATAATTCCTGCTAAATGTACTATTCCAATTTAAATCCTTTCCTGAATTAAAAACCAATATCGATGTGCACTGTTAAACAGATGCTCTGATTTGCAGTGCTGGTCAAAGGAATTTCTGTTCCTATGTGCTTTTTTCTTATTCATAGGCATGCCATATGTATATTTCATAAAGAGTGTCAAGACCCTTTGAGATAAAAGGAACTGTATAAATGCAGCTTCATCATCTCCTCATGTGATACCGTGTTATTTGTGATCAAATGACAGAACTGCTTGATAATATCCTCATTTCAAATCAATGTAGATTTTTGTAAAAACTATAATATGTATTGTTTCTTGATTTTGAATAATCCTATCCTTTCTTTGATAGACACTGAATTTGTGCACCATCAAATCAGACTGCCAGAGGTCTGTTTTCTCAAGCTTTTCCTTAATTTTGATTAAGCATTCTATCATTTACTTTGGTTTTTTAATGAATACTAGATGCTTTTCTAAACAGCTGGAATACCATAAAATAATTATTTCCATCTGACAGCGTGGCATGATGATACCACGCTTTGGGTTACGTATTACCTGTGCTGTTTCACTGGCCATACCAAAAGTTCCCTCAGTTTCTTGAGTCACTTGTGAGCTGTAACCTGGAGTTTCTAACACCCACCAAATGAGCCATGTCTGCCTTCAACGTGCTCAGGATGGAACAATAATCTCTATTTCCATTTTAAAGGATACTTTACTTGTTTCTGAGGTTGTTGGGTGAATAAAATGAAATAAATGAAAACTCCAGATGCCTAATTAGCTATGTACATACTACAGGGATGCAGCTGTCCAGTCCCTTACACTAGAAGGAAGAGAAATGACTCTAAAGGAAGCAAGTGTTGAGACCATCATGGGAGAACTGAGGAGAGAGGCAGTAGTAGATGAGGTGATGAGCTTTTCAGGAGAAGAGGAAGCAGGAGGACAGTCTCCCAGAGAGAAAAGGGGAAAGAATGCCTTATGAGAGGGAATGTGTGATGGATTTCTTGCATATTTTCTTCTCAGTCCAGTAACTGCAGAAGGTGTGGTTTAGGTTTCTGAAAGGAAGCTGGATGAAGGCTGACTTGGAATAGCCTTAGTCTTCTTCAAAATGTAGTATATAATTTTGTCTGAGATTTTTGTTTTGGTACATCTTTCCGTATGTCCTTTTACATACCTCAAGCACAGCTCTGTCTAGTAGAACCCTTACAGATGATTCCTTGTGCAGCTGATCTGGGGAATAAATGGAAATCTTGCTACAAGACATATTAAATATTATCAATCCTACCAGTGAAAATCCTTCCAACTATGGACATTTGCAAAACATAAATACGCATTTGTTTTCTTAACAATTTTATGCTTGTTATTTTGCTTTTTCTCCAGTTTGGACAATGTGCTAAAATAGTTCATTTCAGGTCCCTTTAAATTACATTTTGCTTTCATTCTAATGCCATACCACAATATTCTTTTTGTGTTTAGGTTTCCAGTACTTACAGTGTTCATGTAAACATTTCCTGAAAACTACATGGGCAGAACTTACAATTTGACAAGACCCTGAGGGGTTTCCCTTCTGTAATTGGCATCTATATATTTACATGTTTTTAAAGTAAACGTACAGACACATATTTGGTTGTGTTGGTACAGCATCTTCCTTGGTAGAGAGAGTGAAGTTTCTTCACGTTTAAATCCTCTAGCTCTGGAAAAACCTGCAGTTGATTACTGTGTCCTCATGATGCAGTTGCAAGAGGATGGCATGGGCTGTGTTTTGTGATTTCATGAGCTGCCCGTTGTGCACTTGCAGTTTAAATCCAAGAAAGCTTTGATTTTTTTTTTCCTTCGTTTTATTTTTATCTTAATTTTATAAAAATATTTCCTTTCATAATGAGGCTACAAATAACCCTCTTCTAGACAGAATAGGCAAATGTGACCAAAAAGCTCCAAAACTGCAATTATGGAGGAGAACCCTGAATGGCTTAGGGATATGACAGAACAGTTCCCTTTTCATGGCACCGTCTGATGGGGAAAGGGAGAGAACTCAGGACTAAATGCCCTCTGAAATATGCTCACTGCACTGCTGGCAGCTTCGCTAGTTAGAACCTACCAAAGAAAAGAGAGAGAGTGTAGAAACACTTGGATTCTCTTTTAGTATCTCAAGATTTCTACAGATAATCAGGATGTTTACATGAATCAGAAACCACGACCAAATCTTCATGGTAAAAATGAAATTCAGTTTGAAACATGTTGGATATGTGGGTCAGCTGACAGATTTGGAAAAATATAGCCATATTGGTACAGAAAGTACCTTATAGTATTATAGTGTGTGTTATGGTTTGTGATAAACACAATAGTTGTATTTAATTATTTTGTTTAGATTCCCACAGCCTCAGGATATGCCATATATGCCATTGTATTGCTGTCCACCAAAAAAAAAAAAAAAAAAAAAAAAAATAAAAAAAAGGAATTACTGTAACTTATGTATCTTTTTTGAGCTATTTAAATTGCCTCCATACCCCTTATACTCTAATAGTAAGAAAGAAATTATGTTGAGTCTTAGTGCTTAATGTAACGTGGACTATCCTGGACATCATTTATCAATCTGATTTATTTATTTTGAACGAGACATCTGTTCACCTGCTCATTTGCTCATTCATGGCAATGAGGAATGGTACCAGCAATGCTTGCATTTTATCCAGGGCTTTACTGGAGGCAGTTTAGACCACTTCAGTAGAAACAGCACTTAAAATCACAGCCAGTTCCCAAATGAGGTGTTACAGCCTGTGTCCATCATGTCCTGCCTCCTGCCACTGCTCTACCAGCACTCAGAAATCCCCATCCCGGTGCTGAGTTCAGCAGCCTCACCTCACCTCATCCTGCCTCTCCCCTCCTTGCCTCTGTTAGCTGCTTGGCCCCAAACCACAGCTTTTGTCCAGCCTATTTTAAAGTGTGCCAGGTGACAAGCTGCCTCTAATTCCCTTGAGAAGCTGCTGCATAGCCTACTGCTTCTCACAGCCAGGAAGTATTTTCTAATGTTCCAATATTTCCATTATGCAGTTTCATCCCTAAGAGCTCCCTTTACTATATATTGTTCCACCTTTTTTTTTATTCCCTTTAAAGACAGTGGATGCGTGCCCCCATTTTCCTTTTCCAAAACCTAAATTAGTGTGAAATAATCAGAGAAGACCTTTAAATAATCTTTTTTCTGTATCAACCCTGTATTTAAAATGTAATGAGTCAAGTGAAACCATGAGGGATAGAGTGGAATGAGAGCAAGAACAGAAAGCAGAAAGCAGAGGGCTAGGAGGTGAGAAGGTGCATGGGATTCTATTTACAAAAAAAATACATGCTGAAGATAAGTATTTAAGATGGGAATTGGGGAGTGGAAATGAACAGATGTTAGCACAGTTACAAAAGTAGTCTGGAGACAAAGAAATGGGATAGTTTTAAAAATGTATGCATTTTAAAGTAGTATTTTAAATAAAGATTATGCAGCTGGGAAAGGTTACATGGGCTATGAGTTGGAGACATCTATGGTGTACATAAGATTTTCTTAAAACAATCTAACAAAACAGCTGGGTGAGTTATTAACAGATGTTAATGATTTGTCAGTGGTACCAAACATTAGGATCACATTCAGGGGCAGACCGTGGTCATGCCTGATTTCTCCGTGGACAAAAATTTTGCATTAGACCACTGTCATGCCTGATTTCTAAGCACGGATAGAACGTGCCTAAAATAAAACAAGCAAGGAACCACTTTGTTTAAAAAAAAAAGGGGGGGGACAGGGGACGGGACACAACCCAGGGGGGACATGGACACCTGTGATTACTTTTATTATTATCTAGTCATGTAGTAAAATGAGTGGGAGGTAGTTTAAGTATGGGAAATCACTATTTAACATCTTCATTTACAATAAACAGAAAATAATTTTTCTACCTATTTACATTTCTTTTTTACTTAGTTGTATTTGAGCTAGCTTTTAGAAGCTATGGATACAACAGAATAAAACTGTATATGTTGGAAGCACAATGTAACTGTAGCAACGCCAATAGTTCTCTCAGAGAAGTTGGCCATTAATACTGTGTTTAAGTATGTCCCTAAAATAACTCCATTACGACAGTAAGTGCCAAGTAAATCTATAAATAAACAAAAAGAGAGATAATATCTTTATGAACTATGCTTTTTGTATGTTTTTACAAGCAGATGCATCACTGTGTATTCTAGGTCTAGAGGGGGTTTTGAGAAACAAGAGTCTTCACGTTGAGTAGGATGCAAGTAAAATACCATCTCCAAAATAATCTTGGCACAATAGAGCTGTCTTTTGAATTTATTTCTCAAGAGAGTAAAAAAAAACCCCCAAAACCTAAGGAAATATTTGCAAGTTTTTAGCTGCTGCAATGTTGCAGTAAGCTGATGACTCCCTGGTGAGAAGGCAGCGGGTTAGATTGTGCTTTTACAACCCGAGCTGAGCCGGGGCAGAGCTCGGCGGCACCAGCTGAAGAGCAGCACACAGAAGGGATCATGCCCCAGAGATGCTGTGACCTTCCTGGTTTTCCCTTATCCTGGCAATGGATGACTGACCCACAGCAGTACTAAATTCTCATAACTACACAAGTATTGCCATTCCTTATTCTGTTTTATCCATTTCTCTAAATCTGGAGAAGGGGCAAAACAATACCTGAGTACTGGCTGCCATATACGTGTCTGCAGTGGGTTGGTTAGGAAGTGCTGCGAGCGCTCATATATACATATGTTCAGGGTCTGTAACACAGAGAAGGGACATACACTTTTGCATCCTACATGTGATATTATCCGTCTAGCATCTGCCCAGATGTAGTGACTTAGATCAAGATGGTTTCTCCCAGGAGGTACATTGGATACTTCTTTCTCTAGAACATTAGTGAGCTGAATCAACTCAACACAAGAATCAAAGTGTCAGAGACAGTACAAGGGCAGAAGGAGGACAAGACAAATGGGAATTGGGTTGGGAAAAGTGCCTGTAGACAGCAGCAGGTCTTAAGATTATTTTGCTGTCTCATGATACTTTTCCCTGAGTGAGTCAGCTACTAACTGGAAGGATGCAATTACATAGTTCTGAGATTGCTAAATTGGAATACAAATTAGGAAAGGAAAAGTAAAAATGAAAAAACTTTTTTGACTTTTTTTTTATCTTAGAAACAAGTGAATGAAGACATATTTCATTTGAAAATGTGGTTCTGCAACATTTTAAACTCTATTCTTTTGGAATTGCATCTGTTCCCATGACATGCTGCCATACGGTGGCAGTTCAGGGAGCTGGCACAGTGGAAAACTGATCAATTAATCATTTTCTGATTGGGTTTCTTTTTGACCAGCTTGGTTTCCTGAATTGGTTCCTCACACAATTGTGAAACAGGCAATACCAGGACAAAGAAGGGGACAACCCAGGCAGGCCATCAGTGGCAACCATCAAACTGTACACTAAAAGTATGCATAAAGGCATGTGTGTATACACTGTCATTCAAGTGGAGTATGATGTTACATTTAATCTGATGAAAAGGTGGTCTGACACTAAAAGTCAGTCCAGCTCCTGGTTCCTTGCCATCTAGCTCCCTTCTCTAGTGTGTGTAGTACGGTCCCACCATTTCTCTTATGTCAGATCTAGCAATTGCAAAACTGCAGAGTAAATTGATTCAGCTTGATGATATATCAAAAAATCAGGTATTAAAAAGTATTTGTTTTCTAGTGGCTGCATACTATAGTTCAGTTTTGCTGTAATGCAAAACTGCATCCTAATCAAAGATGTATACATGCTTATTTACTGTGTCTCTAAGTATGAACTTTTATTTGTATGATTGCCATTTTTCCTATCTCCTTTCATAGAACATGCTTCATAGTGTTATATCTTCTCTAAGAATATGAAGTCCAGTTAATATGGACAAAAATGTTCCTCTGAACATGTAAGTTGAATTCCACCAGAAAGGGAATAAAAATAGTGCAAAAATGTTAGGTTGGTAAAAGACTTGCCTAATGTAGCCACTGAAAGATAATTTTTTAAATTAATAGCAATCATCCTTTTCCTTTTCATATCTTTCTTTTTCTTGCCAAATTGTTTTATTATCTGAACAATTTGACATATCTAAAAAGTGAAACAGCTTACAATTCTATTGTTACACAAGTAATGCATTGTAACAGTATATGGCATATGTCTCAGGAAATTTAGGAATATACTGAAATTTAGTTTTCAATTTCATGAGACAAGAAATTCCGAACTGCAGTTTGTGGTTGCTAAAAGGACAAGATGCTTATCTCCTTCATGTTGGCAAGGCTCCTCCTTACACAAGCTGTACAACCTTGTCGTTTCCCATGGGCCTATACAATATATCATCCTAGAAGAGTAATTGGTACAGTTTCTAATGAATTTATGAATTGAATAAGCCTATTAGAAGGATTCAATGAGCATCAGAACTACCACAGAGGAAGGAGCAGGACCACGCAGTGAAAAAGTATTAGGGATGGAGAGAAGGAATTGAGGGTGAAACCTCCCTGTTTTCGTTTAGGTGAACTCTTACATCAGTTAAACTAATCATTGAACACCTTAAGTCAGAGGCATCAAACCATTTCAGTCATGGGTAAATTAATTCCTGTTCTTCAGAATACTCATTTATTAGCTCTGCAATACTTAATTCTTGTGTCTAAATACTTTGTCCAATTTGAATGAGTAACGGATTCCTGAAGTTGCCTGTTAATAGAATTGCACAATATTGTAAAAGTTGCTTGCTGTTATTACCATGACAAATGATTGCACATTTCAAAAAGCTGCTGACTTTTCAGTAAAATATGTAATTAGGGCTGAAATTATGTATTACAGCTTCAGCAAATACAATAATTCATAATTCAAAGGAGCCTCACACTCCCTCATGCTGGCCCCACATTTAGCAGATTCAACTCTCTAACTTGGCCAAAAACTAATTCAACAACAACAAGTAGAAAAGGAAAAAAAACCAAACCAAAACCCAAAACCACAACTCTCCAGCAGAGAGTAAGTGTAGTTGGAGAAGGAGGAATATGGAGGACCTCTCTGTCCAGGCAGTGATATGAGTCTCAGTCAGTTCTGCTGAGCAGCATGAGAAAAATGGAACATGAAATGTTCTGCTCTAGCTAGGAAGTAAACGTGGGTAGACAAATAAGTATAAGGCCATATATAAAACTTGTTCCCATAGTTAGATGCTCTCACATAGAAGAGAGCAAGGACATAGCAAGAAGCTTGAACTCCAGAATCATGGAACCTGGAGATGCAGAGGGTATATGCTTGTCATCTTGCCATACACTGGCCTAATGATTCTCTACTGACCTTTGGCAAGGACTAGATATTAAGATGGATGGTCATCTGATCTTTTGTCTTCTTATGCATAATATTAGGACAAAAATTTAGTCTAAATTCTCCTGAATATATTTAAGACTAGGAATTAGATTTTAGGTATCTGAATAAGGTTGTGGAGCGCCCTTCAAGTATGTCCTGTGCAGACAAAAAAACTCCTAATTATCTTTATAATAGAGCTCTGTCAGTTTCTTGGGTTAAGTGACTTATAAAGGCATATGTGACATAGTTGCCTGTGATAACAGGGGCTTAATTCACTGGTTCAGCCAGCCTCTTTCAGTCCACTATATGATTTCCATGGAAATCATCAGAAAAGTAATAAAAGAATGCTGAGTAGCATATCATGCTAACATGCATTCTTAGTAACATGAAAAGCATCTCATCCATTAGAAATAACATAATCCCAGAGAAAATCACACCTGTAGAACAAGGTTAATAGTACTAGATATCTTCAGCTGGCTCTGCTGCAGAAGATACTATACACGGAAACATTTCGCCGACTAGCCAGACAATATTCTGAGATCAATTAGATACATTCATGATGCCATTTCTACTTGCTCACTTCGCAGCCTTTGTAGAAATGTATGCAGCAGAAGTATTTAGAGCTGTTGAAGAGCAAGGGCAAAATCTTACTCTTGTCTTTTTATGCTGTTCTGACAGCTCAAGGGACCTTGAGGGAGATTTGGCACTGGAAAATTTTCTTAATGGAACAGAAATCCTTAGGTGGTAGGTGGTATAGAGGTGGATTAATGACTCCGCTTCACCTGTTCCTCACAAACTCTTGTATGGGAATAGGTAATTCTGGAAAGAAGTCAATGGTCAGAATGTCTTTTAGACTTCAGCTTTTTGTGGCTGCCAGGACAGACCCTTGTGACTAATAGGAATTCAGCATCAATTAGAACAACTCCCAGAGTTGTGTTATGTGTGCCGGGGCTACAACAGTCCCACTATTCTTGGCTAGCCTGAGTGCAGTGGAACTTCACAAAACAGCTTTGAAAAGCTTGGCCCACAGTCCTTCCTCCCACTTAATCACATTGCTTAAGGATAATGTAAACTTTAGTCTTGGGTGACAAATCATAAAACTGGTACAGCACAAGGCCAATTCACAGGTGCTCTTGGAAGACATAATTTGTGCAGTTGTACCAAATTTCAGTTGATGTGAATAAATAGCCAGAAGCCTTGGGAAAGAGGTTACTCTGCTATCTGTAGACAAGTTAGCTTGTAAACAGACAGCTTCCTTGTAAATACTGGTGTTTGAAACCTTCCATATTTGAAAAATAGAACAGGATTTTTATCTAAAGCATAATAAAACTGAGAATAAACAGAAATTTGGTCAGCTAAGGTTTTGATGAGTCATATTTCAGAAAGCAGAGAAAAATATTTTAGAAGAAAATGTCTTCTGGAGATACGTCATTAGAATTTTCAGTAAACTTTTCAGATTTCAAAATGACAAAGCTACTGCTTTGGAAGCTAGTGTGAAACTGCAGAAGTGATACAGATGCTGAATGCTCCTTGTACTTCACGTATTCTGAACACTGTGCCAGCAGTCTTTGCAGCAGTCCTAAGAAAACCATAAAGGTTTTAATCCCTATTGAAGAGAAAAAAAGAGAGGAAGAAAACTGAAACAATTTCCCTTAGTCAGCAGCAAAGCAAGGTCTGAAATTCTCTCAGCCTCACACCTGTGTCAGAGAAGGTCTCTGGGAGCACACTAAGATTACCAAGGGTGTCCTGAAGAACAGCCCTAAGCAGTCCCCTCCATCCTTCTGCCAGAGCTTACTGCCCCAGTAACAGAAGAGTACCAGAAGTAAAAATGTGGTGGCTCTTCATGTACTACAGCTTACAGACCATCAAACTTATTTGACATTACTTCCATTAAAGCTAAGGCTGTGAGCCAAAATACCTGAGGGAAGAGTACATTTTGTCCCTTCTGCTACAAAGTGGTAACCCAGGGCAATGTGTCGGGGCAGACAGGTGAAAGTAATATACCCTTGATTACAGTATTGTTAAATCCTTCCCACAAAGTCCTGTGGCCCAAAATAATACATCAGATACACCCAAATGTTGGTGGATCATTTGGCATGTCAACATGAGATTTTGTGGAAATTCAGGGTGATATATGTCCATGACTTTAAATAGATGAGAAAATGTGAAACATCTTTAAAGAGCACTCTAATTTTACCTTTCACTAGGGTATGGTTACAAGACTGCGCAGCACCCTTCATGTACCACTGAGCACTGAAATAGGGCTGGAGTATTGCAGATGCTCTGCTCTGACCGTCTGCATGGACTTGAGTTCATGACATGGCATGTGTAAGCCATGTTAGAAATTCACTTCTGATAAGCGTAGACTTTTGTATCTGTTGAAATTTTCCTCTAAATTCCCAACTGTTTTTCAAAGTGAAATTTTCCCATAGCAATCCACTTCATCAACCTGGAGTTATTGTTTAACTTTGCTGTAAATACACCATCACTGTATTAGTGATCTCTATTAAAAGGATCTGCAGAAGCTGTTTGAAGCTGTATTATCTTGTTCTGTTTCTCAGGTACGGTCCGTAATGTGACTTAGTTCCCACTCAGAAAACTCTGACTGCTGGAGGGGTCAAATTCAAAGATTCTTTCATTGATGTGCAAGTTGTATAGTGTCTGGGCATGTAATCAAAGGCAAAGTTTTGGATATATAATATCAGTGTAGTTATATTTCTTTTGCCTGCAATACTCTACACTGTGGGCCCGTACATCTAAAATTGCTGAATTCTCTACAGAAGAAATTACGTGATTACTAAGTATATAGAATTGGGGGGTGGGAAATCTAGATACCGATTTTTTTCTGTCTGTGTCTTTTATAATTCTGTGTTTTGTAGTATTCTAATCTTTATTTTTAATAGTCTTTCCTTCCACACCAGTGTATTTTAGTAATTTTCTTGTATGCTAAGCAATTTAACTCCAAGTACTTAGGAGCAGAGAATTTAATTGCACTTTCTGTTGTTATAAATACTTCTGTAATGTAAAAGAATTGCATTGACATTTTAATATGCTGTCACTTTAAGATACTACATGAAGTGTGAACAGAGCACAGGCACTTTTAACAGGTGTCTCTAATTGTTAGTTTGTTTCTTAGAAATAGCCATAGTGTAAAATTTGGTGAAACATGTAGATCCAAGGTGTTTGGATCCTGCAACATGCTAACCAGGTTTTACTTTGGCTGCTGGTAAAAACAAATTGGGGTGTGTAATTGATTTTTTGTAAGTAAAGCTTTTATGTTTGCTTTGAGTTCAAACTCCATCTTTTTCTTGTTATTCTTTTGTCCCTTAGGAGGGATTGCAACATGGGCTTTTAGAAAAAAAGGAGTTGTGTATTCATTTATTTTAGCAAATAGGATGTTTCTATTACTTTCAGATTTTGCCAGTCTGTAACTGCAAAAATAATCGTGAAAAGGGTGAAAGCCAGATCAATTACATTTTTTTAAAGTGTATTTTCATTAAATTTTCCAAGTGCCTTTTATGTTCAAAGGGAGCTCAAGATTGTCTTGTTCACAGAATATTTGAAAAGCCCCTTAAGAGAAACAGATCCATCCAGAAAAATGTCTAGATTGTTGGATGAAAAGTGCTTACTTTAAAAAATGGTAAACCAAGAAATTCATAAAGTCTTTTCAGATTTTCAGTAGGATTACTACTATTTCCAGAAGTTGAGACAAAAATATCTTTAAACAAAAGGCAAGAATAAACCTGCAAACAAAAAATAATATTTAATTTTGAAAAGAAGAAACCCAACCAGTTTTGTTACATAGCAAATTAATTATGAACATGCAACTTCTACAAAGTTTACTTAGTTAACAAGATTTTATTATAAACAGTTATTCTTTTCCAATTTGGCAGAAAGATAAACTATGTTAAGTTCTTCAAAGTTATATACTTAAGATTTAGTGAACATTTCAAGATCAAATGTTTTGCTAATTTTGCAAATACATTTAGATTGATTGCAGAAAATTATGGAAGTCTATTTATTAGTTAAGCTGTAGTTAAAGTAAAGGAATTCTGATCAATTTGCTAAGAATTGCCTCCAGCTGTGCTGGTTTCCGTCATGTAGTTAAACAGAAGCTCACCATAGTTTGATCTATTTGTCCTCATTTTCATGCTCGCTGAAGTAAAGTATGATGGGCCCAGCAGCAGCCATGTGTTCCGTGAGGTTTCAGGTGCTAATCCAGAGAGTCAATGAAAAACTTCAAAGTCATTGGGGAAATTTATTTTTTTATATATATGCATGTGTGAAATTAATATAAATTAACATGTGCATCAATTATATTTTTAATATCTATGAAGAAGCTATGTAATAAATTCTTAATTTCCAGATCAAATTGGCAGAGTAAACTCTGATCTGGAATAGACAGTAACCTCATCATCATAGCACGTAGCTAACAAGTGAGAGAACCAGTTCAAATTCATCCCTTCCTGAATCAGAAGTCAGACTTGGACTTGACCTTCCGAAAACCTACACAGGTGCCTCGACCTCTGAGTCTCTGTGGTGTAATTCTTTATTCAAACCTCAGTAACTGCTCTGGGCAAGACGAAAATCTCTGATAAAGACATTCCTCCAGCATGTTCACTTGCACACAGGGTTCAATAATAGACTGTTGTAACAAAGCGAGAACTTCAATGTGTCTCCAGCAGATCCTATTGCGAGTACTGTAGCCACTAATATCCTGCCTCTCATTTCTCCAACAACTACACTCCCCTTAATCTAAATAACAAGATGGAAGGTCACATTTTTGCTCCTCACACAAATTAAAAAAAAAAACAAACATTTCTGTGTCAAATAGATCCATTCTTAAAATGATTGCCATAGGTGCCAAATCATGCACACAAGATACAGAATATTTTTATGTCTTAGCAGTGTCCATGATGTATTCCTGCACCTCCCCTCTGTGTGGCACGTGTGATATACCCAAGTGCCAGAGAATGAGCTGTTGCCCTCAATTTGTCATTCCAAATTAGTATTATTGAGGGGGTTTGCTGGATTTCATTTTAGTTGAACTGTAAGAAAAAAAAATCTGAATCGGTCTTATTCTTTCAAAAGATACTGTTGCTCAGCTTCGGTGCTGAATCTGGCCTGTTGATAACAGACATTGCCTATAGTGTACGTTTGTATCAGCATCACCTCTACTCCCTTCAAATACTGAGTCCTGTTCTTCACATCATGTCAGGTCTCTGTTCAATGACCAAATGTCAAGAGAAGAATCTCCTTCAGTACTTACTCTGTTCAAATCTTTGCTGTCCCACCTGAGGATCAAGAACTTTTGCAGGGATCTATGAAATACACAGCTACTGCGCTGGAGGTCCTTCCACCTCTTGTGGTGGATTCTCAAGCCTACGTCCAACATGCTTTCATAGTGCGCAGGTCAGCAGCTCCGTGTGGGTTTTAACTTGGGACACCTCATGGTCATCAGTGATGATCAACGTTTATCCTAATGACAATGCTTTTCCTTTTCTTAGATTGTGGTGAAAAACATCATGATTAAGAGCAGCAAGGAGTCCATCTGCCTTACCAGAGTACATCTTAGGCTTGCATATAGTGTTCAACTCCTGTGCTAACAGAGATTCTTCCCCGGCAGCTTGGGGATATTTCTGGAACCATAAAAGCAGACAAGTATCTTATCAGTAGTGAAAGTTTTCTAAATGTTGTATCTTCTTACCATCCATGTGCAGAGCTGGGTATTTTGTGTTTTCCTTCCCACTACATAGCATGTGCTTTTGGTAGAGGTGCAGAAAATATTGTACTCCTAGAAATGTGCAATATATTTTAGATAAAGAATACAAAACCAAAGGAATATCAAGAACAAAATGTATGTAACAACTGACATTTTTGAAATATGTTAATCATAGAGTTTTAGGGAAATTTGAATATGGGCTATTCATTTTACTGCTTTCTCCTTTCTGCAAGTGCAGCTAAATGTGCTGTCGGTCACTTTTCACAATAGGTTTAGACAGGTTAATATTTTAATAAATAATCAATGCTCATAAATTCCAACTGCTCAATATATTCCTTGAGATATGTTTTAAACTAAGGTCTGCTATTTCTGATCTTTATTGTGACATTGTTGCTAGACATATCTTTAGTATGCTTTTGTTTTTTGTTAATAAGGTTTTATTCTGTGATAAATTACTAGTTAAATGTACTACAAGAGGATCATTATTTTCTTCCTTCCCTAATTTTTTGTGAAAAGTTCTTGGTTAAATTTATGGAGGAAACACTGAAAGAGTTTAAACTTTCAAGGATTAAAGACCATTTAAAAAGCTAAGATCAGCTGTGCTGAAAAGGCATGTCGTGTGGCAGTTTGGGGTACATACCCTTTCTGGTATGATTTTTTATTTTTGTGATTAAGATAAAAATGCCTATTTCCTGAATCATTCTTCCTTATACAGCTTGACAAACTTAACTAAACCCAGAAGAGGAAGCTTCTTAAAACCAAATCAGATTATGGGAAATACTCCCACGGGGTCCTTGAGCTAATTCTAGGAGCTTTTCTTTTGAAATGAGTCCATCCTCAGTATTTTATCAGAATCATCTAGTAGGTAATGTAGCCAGAAATATTGCCAAGAAGGAATCGTTCCGCCCAGATTAGAGGGATATAACTGGAACAGAGATGGTAGAGCTGTGCAGTGTACGTGAAGCACCGTATAATGCAGAGTGCATGCTGCATTTGTCATTGTTGCAGGAGCTCATGTGCAGGAAATCCTCCCCTGACTAGTTTAGAAAAGATTCTGTCTTCAGGGCCCTACTGACTTCTGCTGTTTCTTTGATTTGAATGCAGATGCAGTCTTCCTGAGGTCCCTGACAGCAGAGTTTGTCTTTTAAAACAGTAGGTAGGCCTCTGGAGTTAGTCGTGCTTACATAATTCAAGCTTGCGGGAGACAAGATTTCAAAATACGCTTCTAACAGACAATCTAACTCATGCTTCTGCTCAAATACTGGCACTCACAGGTAAAATACTAACTAAAATTGGAAACAGAGAGAAGACATAATCTAGATGAAACCTAATGTCCACTAATGTAAACTCATCCTTTGGGACTCTTTTTAATTCCTACATTAAATCTGAGAATTGCCTGAAATCAAAATTACTTTAAGATATTATTGATACATATCTTTGGAACACCTAGCAATTTAAATCCTGACTCCTGTTTCACAGGTTTTTTGTTTTATAATCCTCTGATCTGTCAGCATTCTTTCCATTCATGTAAAATCTAATACCATGTTTGTCTTTGTCCCCTGCAAGTGGCCTTCATTTTTCAGCTGATGAATCCTATTGTCTTAATCTAAAGTTAAAGAGCTATTAGAGTAAAAATACGATTATTTTTTTTTTTTTTTAGATCTAGAACTAGATTTTCTGACCTTCAAGCCAAAGCTATTGCAAAATTACAGTCTCTCTGGATCAAGCACAAAATAAGCAATTATTGTACAGTAAGTAGTAGGTTGCACTTGCCCATGCAGTTACTTGGAAATATTTTTTTTCTTACATTTAAACAAGTCTTCAGGCATTCTGTATGTAAGCCACAGTACAGTGCTACAGCACCTGATGATTTTAACATGGACTTTAAATATAATGTTATTGATGTGTATTGTATTCTGTTGCTCTTTGAAGTTTTCTTAAGGAATGTCAGAGAAGGGACAAGTGGAATGGCATTGCAGAGATGGGCATGTGACATGTCAACCCTTTTCAATCTTTCACTGTATTACTAAAGGACTTGTACCACATATTACTATGAAATGGTTTGGATGTGGGCTTCAACAGGTTTTGTGGGTCACGGGTAAGATCCTCCTTTCTCCTCCTCTCTCTCTCCCCTTCTTACTCACTCTCCCTCTCCTTTCACTAGGCTCCTGACTATGCAAAGACTGGAATTTAGCCCACAGCAGTTTCGGTCCACACTGGAGGCCACAGCACAGTGTGGTGCTGAGTATGCAGAGTCCCTATTCTTTTCCTGGGCACAGATTTTTTTTCCGCAGCACAACCTCTTCTTCACTGCCCTTCCAAGAGTCCTGCCTCTTCTTTTGCTGCTTGGATTCTCCCATTATTTTAGCACGGTCTCATTGCAGATTCCTTTTGCAGGACCTGTAGACTTTCCTGAGCCTATACAAGGCAGGACTGCTCTACTCTGATATTTTCCAGGAGGGAGGAGAGGCACCAGGAGTACGGAGGTGTGGAGCTGTGAGATTACATATGTGATGCCAGCTCAGCTCTGAGCAGGGGAACAGTGGGGAAAGAGAGGGCGGGATGATCAGAAGCGAAACACAAAGGGGCCAAGCTATCTGCAGAGTGGACCCACAAAACTGAGAAAAAAATATTTACTCCTGGTAGCATCTGGGTGCTTCTGACATTAGTTTTTAATCAAACTAGCATTCTTGTTTTCAGGTTTTAGTGAACTGAATTTCAGAAATTCTATGTTCCGTGCATGCTTTTCTGGGATTAAGCAAAATATACAGCGGTATCTAATTCTGTTGCAGTTTTCAGCAAGCATTTTGTTATTTTATCTCTCTTTTCTGCAATCTTTTAGATTGTGGTCAAGTCCAGTGATTATATATCAAACCTCTGTTTTTATTGTAACTGTTTGTGTACATGTTTGTGGGTGCTCAAGCCTCTGAGGTTCCAAGTCTGCCATCTTTGAACTTCCTCCCATGCCTTGCCCCTATTCTAGACTTTCTGCCCCTTTCCTTGTCATCCCTCAGAGTCTGGATTACATCACATATCCAAAGAGCACAACCTACCCCAGGCATTGCAGTCTTGTGGAGAAAGAGAACAGACCAAAGTGGACTGCCTGTCCAAATTTCACCATCGCTGCTCCTGTGGTGCCCTCCACAAAATACTGGGACACCTGCAGGGATGCTGTGCCCTGAGGATATGATTGTGGGAATCTGGGGGCACTTAGTAATAGTTTGCTGGCAAGTTTAAGTGACCTGCTCTCTACTGTGAAAAGTTGGCTGTATTTGCATGTGAAATACCTCTCTTATAGATCAAAACCTGAACAGCCACCTAAGAAAACAGACCACTGACAAATGTGTGCCCCTTCTTTAAGAGCACTTGCTAGACCCTTGGCAGTGTATCAAAGGTAGACAGCTCCATCTATAGTCAAGGGAAAGAGAGGAACAATTATGCAGGGCAAGTAATTCCATCTGTCCTTGATCCCCTTGATACTTTGATACATTTGGATGGGATCAACTGGCCTTTGGAGGTGTGTTTCTGCACTGATTCTGCAGGAAGCCCAGGTGACTTAAACTTGATACTTGAATCAAAGATGGCTGAAGGTAAATAAGATAATACTTGGGAACTTAAAATGCATGCAAGGGTTCTGCTTTAGCATGTATCTAATTCCAATGGCTGTACATCATTACAGGAGTTTTGGTGAAATTCTGGCTCAGTGTAAAGCCAGAGCCCTTCGGTGCCACTGAGGTGGCTGTTTGTGCTAGGCTTGCTAGGCAGGACTGAGTTCCCACATTCCCAGCAGCAGAGATGCCCTCTACCCGAACGTTTGTGGGGTATATCTGCATGGGCGTTGCTGTGCCACACAACCAGAGCTGTATGCTCTGTGTAGCAGCATTACTGGAGGACAACAGCCCTCTTATATTCTTGATGAAACCATATCTGCATCTATACTATAAACTAGTTAGCTGATACTTTCTATAAGCTTACCCCTCACCAGTGGTTAGGACCTGTGCCAATACCAAAGCAGTAAAGAACTTCACCGGCTTTTTAGCTGTGGTGAGCACCATCAAAAACCTCATTTGGGATGTGCTGTGTGTGTGACAGCTGCTTTGTTGCTCTCATATTGCCAGTGGGAAGGAGCTGCCTAAGTACCTTTCTAGCAGATACAGACAGTAACAAGGCTTTGAGAGCTGGACAGTTGGGAACATATCCCTCCCTTGAGTGGGTAACTGAGATCATGGACTTCTGGAAAGATTCTTTCTCTGTTGTGATTGCCACCCTCTCCCCATTGTAAACTGAAGAGAACCCAGGAATGTAATTTCTTCCCTGCTGGTTAGGTTGAGCATCCATGGTTTTTTCACCCAAGGGATGCGTAACACATGATTTGCAGAACTGCTGACTGCTGTAGTTGCAATTAAAACAATACTGCCTTCATAGCTTGAACACTGAGTGCAAACAGGCTGATAGTTTAATCAATCCATTTTAAAACCTATTAACTAAACCAGCAGTTTACTGTTCTTGTCAAACTCTAAACAACTGTAAATCTTGTTTTCAAAAATCAACCAGAAAAAATGTAACACATTAAAAATGAATTAGACATGGCGCACCACCCATAAGCTGTATAATAAACAGATCACAGCCCAATAGTAATAGTTGTGATTTCTGGCACGTCACTGGAGAAGAACTCGTGGGTTTTCAGAATGACCTGTGTCATAAATCATTGCCTTCCCATTTACACTGAGCACATGTATCTAATTTTTCAAGAGTGACTTCTGAAATTCTGATGAATGGCTTTGGAATTGATTACTGGAATGTATGAAAAGTGGTGTCACAAATGCCTAATTAAGGAAAGGAAAAAGGGACTAAAAATACAGTCTAGTGAAATCTGAACATAAAATTGTAATATATCCTTAGTAACAAATGAATACCCACCCAGGAGATAAGTCTAGAACATGACAAACGTGAAATCTGTCACACTTTAAAGAAAGATAAATTAAATTAATATAAATTTTCAGTTGAGTTAAAACAATGTAAATGCAGAAGCCAAGCATAAATCATACATGTATTTTTTTGACTGTGCAGGCATTGGTATCTTGCTGTCCAGTTTAACGCTTTCTCTGTGTGTTTGTATGTATATTTTCATAATATGGAACACTTCACGTTAGAAAAAGTTCAGACATCCCAAACCAGGAAAAGTATTCAAACTTATTAATGAAACTCCAGAGATGCACTGAGGTATTTTTATGTATATCTTATCCACTCCATTTATCTACATAATCTGTTGTGAGCACGTTTGAGCCCCGCTCTTCATGCCCAACATTGAACAAAAAGCTCCGCGCTCACTGAGCCCAAATTAACACACCCTGTCTCTCCATACTCAACAGACACTATAGATGTACTATCCAACACAGTCGTGTCTTTCACACGTGACAGGTAGATGTATATTTGGTGAATCCAATTTTTATTTGCTTTGTGTAGAAGACTGCAAATGACACGCTGAAAGATAACGTAGACAATTTTTATGTTTTGCCCAATTTATCTGTGTCAGCAGCTAGAGCACATAGACTGAAATTGAACGTGTTACATGATTGTAGCATGTAGAATCTGATTTGGTGTTGAAAGAAACCCCTTGGCAGATAAGTAATGAAATGAAACAGCAAACATGCCATCACCTAATAAAAACATCAATTCATAAGAACCATTAACTACCTTTTCCCAAGACATCCTTTTTTAATTGATATATTTGAATTTGTCATAAGAAAACAGATTCATGCTATTCTAATAATATGGGCTGAGCAGTGGTTATAGAATAAGCAATTTTTTTAAGGAAACTGTTACCCTTTGTCCAGTCTCTGCGAGGTTCAAAATGACCAACATTCGTTAAACTTTATTACTGAGGTTCATGAAACTTTCTTTGGATTAGAAAAGCATAACCTTCTGTCCTGATTTAGAAGGGTGTTGCAGCTTTTCATTAACCTGGAAACCTCCTATTTACATGGTTCACAGCCTGGTCTCAGCTCACTTGGAGGTAACAAAGGGTGTCGGGACAAGAGTGCAGCAGGGGGCTCATCCTTTAGGGCTGCCATCTGAATTTGATCAGGTCAACTGTTTTAACTCCTGCCTCATTAGGCAAAATAAAATGGAGATTATGGTGTGTGGAAGGATCGCATTACAGACAGCAAGCTCTGCCTCCTGACACTCTCTGTTGATTTTGCATTTCGACAAGACCTTGCTCTCTGTGTTTTCCATCCTGTAGTACAGCAGGCTTTAAATTATTTTGAAGACAAGATCATTTGTATCCCTTGGCATTTCAGAGCTTAGCCAAAGAGGAGTGAAGTAATAAGTGAAGACACATTAGTCTCAGAGGCGGTTTACCTACTGGAGAGATGTCACTGTGTAGCATGGGCTTAATGCTGATAGACACATTAATTCAGCTTGTCAAGCAATGCCTAGCTCTTCTCTTTTTAAAGTTTAGTTTGCTGTAAATTTGGAAAAAATCTAGCACAAAGAAGTTCACTAGGTAAATTATTATTACCACCTGACACAGAGGATTAAATAATTAGTTTTGATGATGTATAAAAAACATGTTGTCCATCCAGTTTCTCTTTATTACTGGTTTTATTGTTTATCTAAAAGCATAAAAATTGTTTCGAGTTGAATGTGTTTGTTGCATTATAGTGCCTGTTAGAGTAGATATGAGTGTCATTGAATACTCGTCTCGTAATGCGAATCTTTGCCACCTGGATGTCCACTAACAAGCATTTCCCCACTGATCTCATCTGTACACCTTTATAGGCACATATATAATATTTCTATATTAATAGAAAGGTCTTAGTCTAGAAAAGGCAAAAAAATGGATCAGGCTATCAGTTTGGCCAGCTGACAACTACTCGGCAGATCTCTATGAGGAAGATGTTTCTTATCATCACACCCAATTATGATTTTTTGGGGGGAAAAACAGGGATCATAAAAGCAGGTGATGTTTAGCAATTAGGTATGTCTCTTCTTTCTCTTATTCCATTTGTTCATAGGACTTTCTTTAAATGCTTCCTCTATAAGCTAAGAGTAACAATTTATAGTCAATTAAGTAGAAATATCAAAATTAGAAATAAATATACATTATTTTTGTAATTATTCCTTTATAAATCAAGAGTTAGCCAGAAGTACAGACACTAAAATGCTGTCAAAACAAGAAGCTCCCCTCAGGGAAGGGGGAAAAGAGGCAACGAGTAATATGTGACAGATGTGAACGTAAATTGTTTAATGCAAAGTAGAATGTGCACTGTTCTATGGTTAGAAGTGTAGCATAAAATTGGTTTAAGCTGACTTAAGATTTTTTATTCAAGTAATGACCAACTGAGTAATATACACTGTTCCTACATCCTAAGTGAACTTAATATGTCTGAATTTAAAGCCATTAGCTTTCAGGAACCTCTAAGGCTCGTGACCCATAATGTGTCTCTTCAGTAACATGGGCCACATGACCACATCTAACCTCTTCTGCATATTATACACCAGCTTCAACATCCTTATTCCTGATGCAGCCGGGTTCATTAGCAGACCATCACATATCCTGTGGACTTAAGGACGAAGGGGTCTCAAAACATAAACTTTGTTGCACATTTTTATTTCTATAAATCTGCCTTAAGAATTTTATCTTGTGGGAATGTTTTCTCTAAGAAAACTTTCACAAGATGAACCTACCACTTCCAAAAAAAAATCACAGAGAGGCAGAGAACATAATTTTCATGAAACAATTACACTCACTGAAAATGTTGAAAAGGTTTTTGTTAAAGAATCTGTCATAAGGCATGTGCACAAACCATTGCACATCATTGTGGCCCAGATAATTTCATTTACATCTGTTTCCAGCCTCCCATTTCTCCTTACTCTTCTTTTCACTTTCTGGCTCCAAAAATCTGTATTTTTTTCTTTCCACCTTACAGTAGTCACTGCCCTTTCTTGCCAAATCTGTCCCCTCTGTCTTTTGTTTGTCCTCTTTAACAACCTGTCCTAGGTTCTTCCTCTTAGATTCATTTCCACTTCACCTGACAGCAGTTCTTTAGTTGCTCTGTTTCCTTTTGACACCTTTAGATGAAGGCATCACTTTTTGCTGCAAGCTTAGTACTTGCTGAGACAGGGAGACACATAACATGCGATGGTATGTCTCTTAGATACTAGGCTGAATATAGTATCTCTGAGATCCTGTGGTGTAAAAGAGAACAGGCTGCATCGCAAAAAAGAAAGTAATTATTTAAAGCAAAACTGTGTTAATTTTGGTGTGAATTGTGTGTGTGCACTCAAGAGCAGCTTTGAGTTTCTCATGAAAAATAAAGCAATCTGGGCTAATAGCAGAAATTCAGGTGTAGGGGGTGTTTGGTTTTCCTCTATTACATAGCCTCATAAATATTAGCACGTGCAAAACAGAGAGTCTGGCAACAAGCAGTGATGTCCTTAATTTGGCTTTGCCATCAGAGGAACCATTCACCGAATTACATCCCAGGAGGAAAATGCAAGATGTTAGTGACACTTGACTATCTTCCCAGCACTAAGGCCACCTGAATCCTCTTTCAGCACCTCCAGTCCTGAAAAGTATGGAGGGCTTTGGCCATGGGACTCATTACACTGCCCAAGAATTCCTTTATAAAGAGAATGCTTAGCTGCCATTTTAATATGTTTTGTCCTTCATTAAAAATAATTACATTCCTCAGCAGCAACTCAATGGAAGCTAGGTGTGGAAGTTACCTGATAGATCTGTTACCGAGACTGAAGCACAGCCAAAGGTCTGGTCCCACTCTGGGAGGCAGAGCTGACTCAGCTGTATTGGTGGGTTCAGAGAGCAGTTGCCCAGCCTTATACGATGGCAAGGAGTCAGAATGGCAAATTCTCAAACATGAGATGTTTATACTCTATATTATCTGCCTTCTAATACAATTATATAATCTCCTGTCCAGTTAGAAAGTTAAGAGGGAAGTGCAGTAAATACTACTCTTGCCAACCGTAGGCAGTAAAGAAAATGATATTGGTGTATTGCAAGAGCACAATGGCAAAATTCCTCTTTCTCTGTTTTGGTTATATGAGAACAATACCGGCCATGCAGTAGGTTCGGGTCATTGGTATAGCTCAGCGTGACTCATGGTGGCTGGAAACCAGCAGTCTGAACCTTCAGCAAAGGAGAGCAGAGCTCACTGGCTTGCCGAAATGGGAGCAAAGACACAAAACTGACCATTTTTCCAACATCATAAGCTCACACCTTTGTTGTCCAGGGACAAGCTGTCAGGTTGTGTTCCCTCAAAGTGTTTAAGGGAGCATTAGCAAGGGGTCGAGCCCAGGCTGTTTGACAAGAGGAGTAAAAGTAGAAATTGTCCATGCATTGTACAATCCAGCACAAAGAATAAATCTCTGAGTATTTTAATATGGATGATTAGCATGTAGTAATTGCAAGTGATGTGGTGCTGCACCCTGGAGATGGTTTGTTTGTCTCAGAGAAAGCTTTGGCTTCAGAAGAGGTGGGAAAGCAATAGGGTAAACAAAATTGCTTTCTGTGGTTGTGCTCAATGGCTCTGAAAGATGCAGAAGGTTGGGCTGTGTTACCAGGACCATACCATTTCCAGGAGTCTCTCCCTACAGGAGACGTTAGCAGTAATACTACCATCTCTAAAACTCATGGAATGCTGTCTTAAGCTGATTTGGATCAGCAAAAGAAGGTTCAGAGCCTGGACTCCTTTCTTGCCTTTCTGTTTATGTGGTAGTGTGTAAATAAAGGATCTAGTTTGTGATGTCAGATTTCTGCTTTAATCATGTAATATTATGCAATTTCGCTACCAGTATGCTACTGCATGCTGGTACAGCTCAGCATGGATTGCCTGGAAGCTGAGCAGGTTTTTACAGGTAAAAGTGTGAACCTTTTCAAAAAAATGAAGGAGGAAGGGATCAAATACAGAAAACATCTATATTTGCATCATAAATATTCTAACTGACCTGAGGCATAAAATCATTATTGGAACTTCTAGTCTAATATACGTATGATAAACTATGTGTTTGAGCTCATTAGCAAATCCATTGTTTACAGTGAAGCCAAGTGATTAACATCTTCACTTGGGTTGATTTAGACTATTTGTGGTATATTAATTCTCCCTAAAATTTCATCTTTTTCTGTGTTACATTTAATTCCTTTGCATACATTTCTCTATAAGCCATCTTAGACTGTATCAGCTGATATTCTTAAGACAGATTTTACATACAAATGTTTCTTTTGGTCTTGGAGAGATCTAACATAAAATTTCTTACGTTCTCACCTCAGGAGGTCTGGATCTTTCAACCAAATTTAATAGCTACTTATGCCTTGAAAAGATCTTATCTAATGTACTATTGGTTCAGGGTCATTCACAGCCTTACATTATATCGAAACACGGACAGAGAGTGTAATTTGTTAATGTCATGAAGGATGAAGTTGGTTAGAAAGGGAAGTGTACACAATTTATAATAACACAAGTGTTTCCTTGCTAATCCCTTGGCAGGTTCATTATCTGTAGAGCCCCAGGCAATACTTGGCCTATCGTGAGAGTGAAATTTAACCCACAGCATGAAATTAATCCTCAAAGACTTTTGTCTACTCTTTCTAGAAATAATAAATTCAAAGTGATTTTATAATTCTCCTCTCCAACTTTATGCAGAGGTGTTAAATTGGTATCTAAACTCCCTGCTGTATGTCAATCTGTTGATTTATGTTTACCTAACATGTAAGTGTATACCACGTGTAATAAGGAATTTGAAGACATGAATAAGTGGTGTGTTCATTGTTTCTTCCTGAAAACCTTTTTTCTTGGTAATACAAAAAATTCTACTCCTTGTAATTAGAGGGAAGGCAAGGAATGTGTATATGTATGGATGTATGTATAGAATCATTCAAATGATCATATCTGGATTCCCTAGAGCTTCTGGGTTTAAATACGAAATAACTTCACAGGGGTTTTCACACCCTGACTTCTTTTGTAAAACTTCTTACAAGTCTAATGAGAGTTTGTTGCTGTAAACAAATGGATTTTTGTAGAGTTTTGGAAAGTGCTTCTTGAATCAGCTGTGTAAATATTGGGTAAATCACCTGGGTATTTTTCAGAAAGAGACTTTTTTTTTCCTTACGTATGCAAAGTTCTCTCTACTAAGGAGAAAACAGGTGAATGATTTATTACTCCTTGATTCAGACTGTCCTCTGTGTTTTTTAGTGTGATTCCTCACTCATAGCACAACCTAGGCTATAGGAGTAGGTGAGCAGTTCTAGATACTATTATATCTATCTAGATAGACGGTAAGGATTTTTCCTACTTTTACCCCGTATTTACCCAGTATATATCCATTTAATAGGCACTGCATATTCTGGTGCTCATCTTCTAGACAATTTTTCCAGTTCTGAAGGCAGCAAGTCATATTTAATAAATGTTTGTAATTGGCCATATCATCTATATTGACAAGCTTCTACAAGATATTAACTGAAACTGCACATAGTCATAGCCCTTGGGACAGAAACTGAATGACAAGAAATTAAGCCGGTCAAGTGCTTCTTCTGGCACAGTCCTGACCCTGAGCAGGAAGTTTGCAGGCTGCTCAGATTATTATATTATGTTCACTATATGAGCTGCTCATTATATGAGCAGATCTGGAAATCCATTACTCTTCTGACCATCCCTCTTATTCTTCAGACATAATTTATAATAGTGGCATAGACATTGAACCATCCTCATTCCACATATCCCTTAAAAGAAAATTAATTTCTCGAGTGATATCATAATTCCTCCGTGGTTTTTAGGAGGGTTATTTTTGTGCACACATATACTCCAGCAGTGAGAAGGAAAACAGCAATTTCTGAAGTTTGGTAGACAGAACAGTGAGCAGAGGAGTGTCTTTGATCCTAAAAAAGACTTTAAGACTTGTTAAAGATGCCACTTGGTATTAGAGATGAAATGTGATATAAGTCTAGGAAACCTCTGAAAACTACATATTTTTTGGTAATATTTATTGCTTGGGATAGGAAGTCCTACAGCAATACCTCATATGAAGTTAAAATATAGGTTTCTGATGTATTTTTAGACTGCTTTTATTGTTAATGGAAGCTGATGGATTTAAGCATTATGATTTGATATAGGACAGTACAGTAAATGAATACCATCTAGTAATTCACATATCATTTTTGTCTACGTTATCACTATCCTTTCAGTGCAGTAGTAGAGAGAGAAGGGAAATCTGTAAATTGCAGTGCTTGGATATAGGTGATAGAGGTGACCAGGAAGGAGCAGAGGCAATGCTCATATTTTGACAGATGACTGCCTCAAGGTTTTTCATCTGCTCAGTATATAGTGTTTCCTCAGGACCACACTCCTCTGTCCCTCCTATTTTCATAATTACGCTCACTCCCCATACATATATCACATTCCCCTGTAACTGACTTCCCTATTTGCCTTATCCAGGACCACAGGCTCATAGTGAAAACTTCTTGCAACAAAAGCTGCAGTGTTTGTCGATTCTGAGATTGCGGTTTCTGCTGCCAGTTCCAATGACAAGTTGGCATCTTGTGACCTCTAATAAATGACTTCTAATAAATTGGCAGGTGATAAGTCTCTTAGCTGGTAGACAGGATGGCTGTTTGTATTTTCAAGAGAGTCTTGAAACAGAAAAAGGTTAAAAACTCTCCCCTGCATGTAATGAAACTGGAGATCCCTTTCTGCAGACCTTTAAGGTCAGCTTTATTCTTGGGAGGGGTTCAGGCCACAAGTGGGACAAGCTGTAGATTTTTAACAAGGATAATACCAATGTACTCTGCAACATTTAAGTACAGTGAGTTCTTCTCATGCCTTAGTCTGGGCACCTTTCAGGCTCCATAGCAGGGAAAGCTGGATCCTGAGGATCACCGGATTCCTGTTTACTTGCACAGACTAGATTGCACAAAGGTTAGACCCACAGTGGAGCAGCTAAACCTGCTGCCAGCGTTATGTCACATAGCAAACCAGCAGCACACACTATATGGATAGCTCTTTGGAAGAAGAACAGCATAACATAGGAAGAAGATAAATTACGCATTTCTTCCAAAGAGCTAGCCATATAGTTGCTTGTCCCATCAGCTAGCACATGTGCTAAGAGGGAGGGAAGTGGCATGCCTACATGTTGTACGCTTAGGGTTTTATTTATTGCACTCTCGCTCGGTTTGACATTAGACAACAAATAGCATTTTATGGACTAACAAAGGCATAATCGTACTCCTCATGTATAATGTACAGCAATTGCCTATTTACTATATAAGCATACAGAAGCACTTTTTCCAAGTCATTTTTGAACAAGCCCATTTTATTTATCAGTAAGCATTCAATTATTTGATAATTCGGTTTGTCTTATTTCTGATGTATTTCTTCTTATAGTCTTATTTCTTATGTAGCACTATGAAGACTTGACTAATGGGTGTATGGACAGGGTACTGAAATTGGTAAGGAAACAAAGCAGTCATCCCCGAGAAATCCTGCATGGCAACATCAGAACTGCCTTTTCTTCTGCTTGTTTTTTAGTCCTTGGTCTCAATAGCTGAGTCAGATCGGCCATGTTAGTGTAGTCTGCCTGCCTGCCTGGAGAAGAATGTGAGCAAAATGCCTTTAAACGACTTCTGTGACTGTACAAAATGAAAGGAGTTTTTCTAGCTTCCAACTGGGGGTTAGCAAAGCCGTTTGTTTTCGGAGATAGACATCACGGTAACAGAACCTGAAGATACTTCCTTGATTTGAAGATTTTCATGAAATCAAAAGGAATCGTTTACCATTTCTTTTTGGAAAAACAATCTTTAAAAGGCACGAGGCTGCAAACAAGCAGTAAAATCTGCTGAGAAGCATATCCTCCAGACTACTGTACTGCCTGTGACTCACGAATGCTCTCTCTTTTTCAAAAGTTGCCTTGCTTTGTACCTTTAAAATTATCAGCCCTTGGAAAAGTCTTGTTAAATCTGAAAGAAGTCCTGTTTTTCTTTAGATTTAACAATGTTTCAGATACTGATTAAAAAGGGAACTCTCCCTTTATTCCTGAAGTCGGTAAGAAATATTATGGAAAATTGCGTTAACTCTTGCAAATCCCTCTACAACTATAAAAGTACAAATGAGATCGTCCCTGCTGTTTCAGTCAGGCCTATGAACCTCAGAGCAATAGGATATTTATAAGAAAATTCCAGACATAGCAGTGGTGCCGTGATCCATATGACCCAAAGTTTCCAGTCTTTGTCTATCCTCCTGTCTTTAAGGAAAAACAGAGGGGCATAAAATGAAAACTTGGAAGATCACAAATCATTGTTATGACTCATTATAATGAATGATTTGTGTGTTACTTTATGGACTAGTTAGGTTGAGTTTGGGGAAAAAAAACCCTTCCTTTTTAATTTTCACCACTTTATGCCAATTTTCAAGCAACTGTCTTTCCTAAAATAACAACGCTCTTTTTTCCACACTATCCTGGGTAACCAGTGAGTTTTTTCAGCTGGGAGACTGTGTTGTGATATAAAGGTGCAGCCTTGCACGGCTGTTGTCAAGAGGCTGTTAGTGTTTCCATTACAACGTTGTCTTACTTTCTGGTGTTTAAAACTGGGCCATAAAGTACTTCAAGTTGAACTTTGGTAGTTTTCAAAATGTATTTACAAATAAGAAAAAAATCTCCTTGGGTGGGGCTTTTTAGTTCTGTGAAAAAATAGTATTCTGACCACTTTGTAGCAACTGTGATTCACAGTTTTGGATACTCAAAATTAGTCTTCTGACCCCAGCGTACAACCTGCATTCAAGATTCTCCTGACTTTTGGTTGACATTATTTTTTGTTAACTATTAATAGTATAAGAGTCATTAGAAAAATAAAAATAAGTCTACTGAAGTCTGAAAATACCTGCTGGTTTTCCATTACATTGAATTTGTGAGAACTCATCTTCTTTATTCTTGTAATATCTTTATATAGTGAATGAATAGGATATATTCCCAAGTGTCAATGGTTTCTCTTCACTTCCAAGGATAAATTTTATGTTACAGAAAAAATTGCTGAGAGTGTGGTTATGTATCTGTGGACTGAGAGAAACTGGTGAACTACCATTTCAACACACAGCAAACTTTCCTTAAAGCTGTGGGATTACTTTTTTGGTTTGCTTTTTACAGAGGGAAGTGTACCATCTCGGATAAATTGTGTCACAGAAAGCAAGAGCATTCCAGTATTTTACTAGTTTTACTTTAAGTCACCACAGCAGAGAAAGTCATAGAGCTTCAGAGGAAATTTCATCCTTAACTTGCCTTGTTATGCCCTACTGTATGTTAAGAATTGCTGAGGTCGCTCAGCACTGGCTGATAATGAATTCCATATAAGCTGTAATATTGGGGCACAGCTGGGTGGGTAAGAGTTGAGTTTCAGTCTTTAACTCAGAATTTCCTCGTTTTACTAGTTTCATTTCAAAAGGTAATGCTGCTTTAAGGGTGTACGTTTTCTGTCACTTAGCCATACAGTTTAATAGAAAAAAAAGTCATTTTTACATGGAAGCAGCATCTGCATAGTAGGTAATGTCCATGTTATGCATATTAGCTATTAGTCATTTAAAACGGTTTGTCTGTTAATAAGAAAGGGCATGTGAGTTAAGGTTTTCAAATGCAGAGTATTTATTTAGCTGTACTTGTCAGTAGAGTAAGTCTGGTTGTATCCCTTCCAGTATTTTAAAAATCTCAGCCACAATATATTAATGAAATTGTTTCCCTTTTAAATATTTTCCAGCACAAGCATAGGAGGTTGGGTGAGCACTCAAAACTAATACTTCTTTCAGCAACTTGCAATTGGATTTTGGCTGTTTTCCACTGAAACCGAATTTGGATTTCTTTATTTGACCATTTCTTTCCTTTGGGAGCAAAGATATTTTTGGTTATCTTTCCTACTTTGACCGTAGGGAGTAAGTGTAATGTATATTTTGTTGCGGTTTGCAAATTTTTGGTGCTAAATCATTTTTAATACAAAAAAAGAAGATCTGAATACACAAAGCTGTGATGGGATTGATCTCATCAAAGAATTTAAAATGCTAACGAATACTGAAATGTATTAAACAACCCTCCAAAAAATCCTCCCCCAAAATCTTGCCAGAAAGCCACAAGGATTTTCCTGCCTTCTCAGAAGGAAAAGTGCTGTGTGTGATTACCATAGGGGACACTGAAATCAAAGCTTTGTTGGGAAAGCTATGTACAAGTACTTGGCCCTTTTTATAGGAATTGTTGAAGAAAAAAGTGATTTTTTTCCTGTGGGATATAGATCTTAATTACAATTTCCATAAGTGGAAGGGGCTTAGAACAATGCGTACTGTTTGTATTTCAGGTATTGACAAGTAATGACCAACAGTAATTATTCATTTGAAGCCTTTCTGTTACTTATATTTTTTTTGTTTTACAAAGCTGCATTAAAATTTGCCTTTGCATCTTTTTTAAGTAATAGAGAATACCCTTACTTTTTAAAGGCAGCAAAATTTTTCCTCTAATTTAACTGATAGATGAAATTTCCATACTTCTATTTAAATTTTTCAAAGGCTCTAATTTGCAGAGGCTCAGTAATGGATTCATAGGTCACAGTAATATCACAGGACACAAGAATGGCTCTACGGTGTTAGACTAAAGGTCCATCTAGCCCAGCAGAGAGGTCAAGAGAGGATATACATTTTTGTAATAGAAGTTAAACTGAGATAAGGAACTGGACCATTTATAAGCAGCACATGTTGCACACTGAAATCAGCCAAACCACATCCACATTTTTCCCTGAATTGAGACTGGATACTGGGGCCTTCATATGATATCATCTAATATCTGATTTCTTGTGAAATCTTTTCTAGTCATTAGTTTATATTCCTCATCACTGTCTGTTGTTTCTCTATAAGCTGTTTTGAAGGAAAACATACAAGACTTTATCCAAAACTAATGAAAACCAGACTTATTCTGTTGATGTATTAGGCCACGAGTGACTCACTCATATTTAAAATCATAGAAATAACTCCATCATCTCTGACAATGCAAAATTATTCCTTATGGTGCCATTATCGATGATTTGTCCAGTTTAGATAAGGGGCAAAAAAAACCCATAGAGTTTGGGGGGTTGTTTTTACTTAGGAAATGGAGGTTACAAGAGGTTTCAGAAATAAACTATCACTAAAAAAAAAAAATTGCTGTTTTTGCCATTACTTGTTTCTGCAGATTCTTTCACCAGCATAACCAAGTGCTTTATATACAAGAAGGTGTAGGCAGAAAAATAAAGCAGTGTTTAATTTTGCCTATTATTTTCATAGTCGACACTTCCTAAACAATCTTACCTTCATAAGATGGTTAAGATCACACATACTGCATGATCTTTCACACAAAATATTGTGTGATCTTCCAGATATAGCTGCCCCTTTATGATCATTGCTGTCATCTCAAGCTGTGCTCAGAAATCGTATCCAGGCAGCCAAAGCAAATTTTCAAGGACAGAATTGTGCCTTCGAGGTATCCACAACACTGGCAGAGAGGCTGGCAGAGCCGTTCCTGCTCTGGCAGGACTTGCAGATAGGCTTCTCCACCCAGAAGAACATTAGAGCAATCTCTAAAGAACAATAAAAATGTGTGCTGTTTGCAGGTCCATAACTGAGAGGAAAGGCTGCTACTTTGCAAGGAGCTCGTAGAAGCCCACAGCTGCCCGTTGTATCGGGGACCCCAGGATCACAGGGCTTGGAGGCTGGGGACTGACGATAGCAAACACTTGCTGTGCATGTGCAGTAGCAGGGGAGGACATCAGCTCCGAGTCCCATCCCATTGCTTCACCTTGCTATGAAACATCCAAGAGTTTTCATTGTTTTCGTCCTTGAAATAAAGGGAACTTGTGCAACATCATAGCTATGAGTATGCATGTTTCCATTTAGAGTGGAATGAAAAAATGGTAGTTTTCACTAATTTTGTTGTTGTTGTTGTTTTGCACTTCGTCTCTACAGACCCAGTCATTGATGGAATTAAATTATTCAAAATATTTATGGTTTGAACTTAGTTTCTGCTGTATATCTTTCTCGGGAAGGCATTAAATTATTCATATGTAACTGCTATGACTAGTTGTTTTTGTTATTCATTAGCAAAATTACCAGAATAGATTTACATGAAAGTTACATGGGTTAATTTGACCTGCTTCTGGTCGAGTTTCTTTTTGCTAAATATTCTCTTCTAAAACTACATGTAGAGGAAAACTTTCTGACATTATAGCTACTGTATGTTTGTCCCATGCACATAATAGAAAAATTACAGCAAGTAAAATAGTTCTTTTTTATGATATAAAAAAAGTAGAATAGTTCTTCATTAGTAGCTGGCAAAATACAGCCTTCATTTCTAAAGCACTTTATTACACTCTTGGTATATATAGTACTGCTTGCTTTTTCCCCCTGATATTTTTGATGGAATGATCTGCCACTTAGCTTGAATATAAAAGCAGAGAGGTAGCAGAAAGTAATCTATAAAAGGAATAGGAAGTACAGGGAAGATGAAGTTCTTTTTCTGATTAGTGTAATTTTAGCTGGTCTAAGAATAAGACTCGTATTCAGAGAACTGACCAAGAGTTCTGTCATGCTTAGGACTTTCCTGTTTCTCTATTCAGTGATTCAGTTAATTCAGGGAAAACATTTTCGAACAATTGTAAGCTCAGAGTAAACCGCACATGGGAAGTTCTCATCACGGAGGCTGAAGGAGTTTAGACCAATTGTTTTATGAGGGTTTAGATAAATTGCTTTAGGTAACCTAAAGGGAGGTGGCAACTGATGGTGATCTTAGTGGATTCAAATTTTGATCAGAATAGCCAGTCTGTTCCATCTGATTTCTGCCGTAAATTGTTAAGTCTCTGTTGGTCTAGCTCTAACCTTTACCGTGAGTGCACTCCTTATTCACATCTATGTGTTCACTGCTTTCTCATCCACTGGTAATGTTTCCTTCTTTTGACCTACTTATATATTTCATGGCAGTTTCTGAGATTTTTTTTCTGAGACAAAGTACAAATTGCTGGATAACCAAGCAAATAGGGAGAGGACAGAACAACAGATCAAGATTGCAATAAGGCAGAGGTCAGGTGTGGAATAAATGAGTTTAGAAGTTTTGGTGTTTGATAAATGCTTTAGTAAATGGGAGAATTCATCGGTTTGTGTTTTGTAATTTTTTATTTGACCATCATACCTGGTAGCTGATGTTCTAACTTACATAAAAATCATCTCTGCAGAGAATTTTGAGTTTGCAGGGTATCTTTACAATTATTTCCATTATTACTATTCCTTTGTTTCTTCTTCTTCAAAAAAACACATGTTCCTCCAAGAATCGTAGAGGTAAATAAACTAAAAAGTATCATGAATTTCAACAAAGTGGAATTCATTTAGATTAATTTTGAAATATTGAAACCAAATATTTTTTGGTAATGCCTCTACCCGTGATTCTGGTTTATTACTTGTGAAGTAAATAGGAACTGTATGAAAAATTCTGTGATTAGAATGATTGAAATAGGTTCTGTTCTTTGCCTGTTCTCTGTTACCACTTTACTTTATGCTTATACGGTTTTTGCAGTTAAATAATCACTACAGCAATACTATAATACTTAAAATATGACTGCTGCACTAGCAAAATTTATATCTTTGGCTTAATATAATTAGGGGTTTTGTTTTGAAATCTAATATTCAGTTCTTCAACAGCTTTTATGATTTACTGTTAAAATAAGTGACAGAATTATACTCTCAGTTTAGTTATTATCCTGTAAGTAACATAAGCAACTCAAAGAACATGAGCCAAAAAGTGAAATATTATCAAGGTCCTTTTTGCAGTGCAAAAGTTTGCATGAAATCTATGCATCGGTAGATAGCACTAACTAGTAGTAACACCTGAATAAATGTTTAAGTTAGCAAATCAAAATCTTTTTAAATTATAATGAAGTTATTTTTATTACAAGCATGTGAACTGTTAAATAATGTATGTTTATATAAAGCTTCAGACTATACATTTTTATCAACATACGATGGTAGGGGTAACCACAGCTAGGAGTGCCTGCAATCGTGGGAAATACTGAAAGTGCAGAAGAACTATAAATGTTGTTTTCCGTTTTCCAAAGTCTGTACATTTATTTAAAAGTTTTAAATTTTAATTTTAAATTTTACATTTAGCATTGCACAGATAATTTGTTTTGTTATGCCACTTAACTCTCTTCTTTTCCTTACAGTATCTAAACACCTCAGTACCTGAGATTATTTGCTTTGGGACTGTGTAAGTCCCAATCATGGAGGGAAATGCTAGGATCTTTATTAAAAATAGAATAGGACATATGGTAGGATCCTGGTAAGACGTAAAAATACAGCTAAGACTGCCACTCATTGGCAAGCACTGTAACATGGTATAAAGCCTGGTTCTCTTGAGTCAGTGTTTTTCTTTCCCGCTGAACTTTGTGGCTGAGGAACTAGTCAGCAGCACTGCATAAAAGCAGGAAGAAAATCTGGAATTTACATATAAGGGTATAGTCTTTGTAAACCCAGTAGCAAGAATTTGGTAAGTCTAGTCTTCACATCACGTTGCGGTTGTTCTAAATATCTGGGATTTAACTGCTCACTACCTACTTGCATCTAGGTATGAAAATACCAGTTTCTTCCTTATAGATTTTAAGATAACCAAACCAATTTCAGCATCAATTGGAAATCTTTCTCCAGCCCGTATCAGTACACAAAAGGGGGAGGATTGCTAGGTAACATTGTGCTGAACAGACTTTAAACACTAAGTAGCTGAATACTGTAGTTGCAGACATCCACAAGACAACTTTGATGAGGTGTTCAGTAAGCATGAACAAAAAAAAGTAACATCTGATAGAAGGAGAGAGAAAATAAAAAAAAATTACCAGAGCACACACTTCTGCTTCTTCAATATAGATATCGATTGTGTTAGGAAAGACTGCTTGGAGGATTTTTGCAATAGGAAGGGGGGCAGGAAAGCATCCTGTGGACCATGGATTTTCTGAAACTCAGAATAAAATACTGGCTATTTTAAAACCAACAAGAACAGCAAGTTAGGCATTGGAAACAGATATGTCTGTTTATGTAGAGTCATTGCTCCACAACATGAAGTATCACATGTTAAATGGTAGTGGTTCGGAGAACTGATGAAAGGACTCAAGCATCTTCTGCATTGTGGGATTTCAGGCTGAGCCCATTGACAGTTATTGATCAAGGACTGTTATAACTATGAATAATGCACTCTCTCATGCTATCAAGGTTTATTCATTTCACAAGTAGCAGTTGTAGTGCAGATTAGTGTGGATAAGTTAAAATATTTTCATGGTTCTAAGTCATGCAAAGTTTTCAGTGAAGATACTGCCTTTTGAGCAGACCCCAAAACCTCAAATGATTTTACATGATTTCCACTTTACATGAGATCCCACCCATGTGTCTTCTGAGGGGTGAACAGGGAAGGACACCGATGTTCTCTTCTTAAACAATATCAGAACGCTTTTGTGTCAAAGAAAGCTACGGCAAGGGTACTGTTCAGTCAAAGGGGGCATAAGACCAAGCTCTGTGGGCTGCTTCTGCAGCCCCGAAAGCGAGATTGTGAGGTCCCCCATGGCACGGGAGCCAGAGGTGTGAACGGCGAGGAGGAGCCGAGAGGGCTGGCGGTAGGTGCCGGCGCAGTCCCAGGTAGGACGAAGTAACCTGGGGACCAACCTGTGCCTCCCGGAGCTCTGGGAGCATTCCCAGGGTAGGGTGCTCAGTACCACAGCTTTCTGGCCTGAAAGCCAAGAAGCAGGAAAATGAGAGGGGAGGAAAGTTAGCCTGATGGTCATTTTTAGTGGTAAAGCTCTTGGTAAACCCATAACACACTGGAATGTCCAGTGACTTCTGATGCTCGCTGTATGCTAGTAGTGAGTAGCAGGTCGTTCATCCCAGTCCTGCCCATACGTCTGTTCAGCATGTCTTTGGATGCTGCCTGCATATTCTTCTTTTCAGACTTCAAAATAATAAATTAGATCAGTAGTTAATGCTCTGATCATATTTATAGGAGAATTTATCTTTTTTGTTCTAACAAAGCTGATAACATAACAGGGCAGGTATCCAGCTTCCAAAAACACATGAAATTCAGTGGATTTATAATGCTCTTTAGAAAGGAGTGGATTTGAAGCAGTGAAAGTCACTATGTATCCCCCAGTTGTGTTCATTACTCTAAACAATCATTAAAAACAGGCTAGGTTCTTTTTAAAGTGAATGCTTTCAATCTTCTGTATTATTAAGATTACTAATACAGGCTGCTGCTGCTGCTGCTGCTACCAGAAAAACAAACATACATTTTTTTAGCTCTTCCCTGAGCTTCTTATAACAAGTGCTCATGATCAATTAGCTAGTTCATTAAAAAGTTACACATTATTTTATTGAGGCAAGCAATTCTGAATCAAAGAACTCAATTCGCAGATCTAGGCCGAAGCACATAATTGGCATGTATTTTAGGATCACTGTTAAAGCTATAAAAAAGATTTACTAGGGAAGGAATGGATCCAAAAACCCTAAAGGAAGGAATATGTTATTTGTGCGACTCAGTGTTGCAAATGGACTCATTTAATACCAAGGTCTTATCTACATTAAAACAAAAAACTGAAATTAATGTAAACCTTATTTAACTGCTTTAGCAAGAAGTTATCCTTCATCTGATACACGTAAATTACATATGGTGTTATTGTATTTCTTAAGCTATGTTTTTCATTATTATTACTATCAAAGATGTATTTTTATTGAATCATTTAAATTTAGTTGAAAAGTCAACACTGTGTTAACTGTAAATCGAAATTATATAAGTATGTTCACCATGTTGTTAAGATCTGTAGTGAGTCTGGGATTAAAGCTCCAGTTCTACAAATAGTTGTACGTGCACGACAGTGGGGAACCTTACACACGTGCTAGTAGGATATGCTTGAGCATTTGCAGTGTGAACAAGAAGGAAGGTGCATCATGCAGAGGATGTTTTAGAAACAGTGATGCTTTATTCTGAATTTACAAACTGGCCAAATCTTGAAACTTGAGGAAGAGAATTTGAGTTAAGAATGCTTTCTTTTTTTTTTTAATACTTGAAAAAAGTTATTTTCAGGTGAATTTTTTACAAGATTTCTTTTAATCAAAAGAAAGCCACTTTTGATTTTGAGCTCAAAGGTATAAATAATCAAGTCTTAAATGCATTAAAATGTGCATAAAATCTGCTTTCTGTTATAATTTTGATTGCTTGATTGCCACAATGTGAAAGCTTCTGTAGCTGATATTACTGTTGGAGTTTGTGTGATGGCAGTGAGGCATTTTTTTCAACTATTAGCAATCCCAAGGGTTCTTTTCAGACAAAATGTTATGCATCAGCTCTTATTTGAGTCTAAGCCTATTGAATAGCATTCTCCTCTCTGCCAACTTGGCAGCAAGTTCTCGTCCTAATAAAAGAGGTTACCCCAGATAGAGATCCCAGATGTGCCTGAACTACTTTTATTAGGACTATGGAGGGGCTCAGTGTTTCCTTCTAACTGTTCTCAAAAAAGGTGTGGGCTTGCCTTCATAATTGCCCAAAGAATTGTATTACATCACTGGAAATTTTTTCCTCAAAGTGAATAAAATGTTAGATGTGTTAGCGCAGAACAGCTTAGGAAACAGTGATGTTCAAAACAATGAATGCCTTTTGCCGCAATTCAAACCTTGATTTGACCCTACTGAATACTGTTTGGAGAGAGGAGAACATTGCTGTTTAACACTGAGTTAAAAATACCTTCTTTTTTACAGATTAATGAGATTCGGTATCATGATTAGAATAAGAATAGATGTTTCTCAGAACAGCAACATAAGTTTGGCATATGACACACTTGACTATAATGTCGGTTATTCCTTGAAACTGTTGAAAGCTATTTGTTTTGTAGAATTTTTATTGTACTTAGTGTTAAAGCTGACTTAGCAGTTGCCTGATAGAGAGCTGTTGTAGACTGGAATTGCTAAGTTCTAACAACATTATTCTAATATATTTTTTTAGTGCTATTTAGTAATTAGTTTAAACTAGAAAAAGAAGTTTTATTGCTAAAATTGCATTCAGAATTTCTCCATACTATTTAGCTGCATGTGTTGGTTGCAGTCTTAAAACTGCAAGAAACAGGGTAATCTAACTGAGATACTTTAGTAAAATAATACAGTTTGTTAAACTCACTGCTGCTATCCATGAATCATAAGTAATAAGGTGTTTACAATCTTAAGTCATAATCTTGATTTTCCTTTCAAAGCCACAAGCTTCCTGTTGAAATCTTTATTGTTGTCAAAATAAGAATAGAGAAAACAAGGTTTTAATTAAAATAGTTCATTGCTTGCTTTTATTGTGCATCTTATTGTTAAATTATGAAAATCAAATGGTGCTCTAATTTCTGGTCATGTCTCTAGTTGGTTTTTATTGCAATTGTGTCAGATATAAAAAAGAAAGAAACTGCACAGTGAATTCATTTCATAGTGAAACACATGATAATATTCCAATTCAGATTTTCAAAAACAGGGTTTGACTCAAAGAATCCCATTAGTTTCAATGGGCTTTGGATCAGGCATAGGGTTAACAGCTTATTTTTCAAACAACTAGAAAGAGGTGTAAATGTCAAAGGTGATAGCTATACTGTGAGTTCCATAAACTACAAAAAAAAGTTACTACTAAAGCTCTATTTTTCCTTAGTTTAACAGCTTCTATGAAAACAGTGTTAATAAGTATATCAGGAACAGTATATAATAATGAATCAGATATGTGAAAAAAACCTTTAAAACTCCTTTTATGTAATAATTGGAATGTTAAAAGTGACTTAAAATCCCTGACTTCTCATGCTGTGATGTAAATTGTATTTTTTTTAGGTTCCAAATTCAAAGAGGGAAAACTGATCCAACCAGTTACAAGAGCCTGGGGGACTGTTTTAGGACTATTTTCCAACGAGAAGGGTAAGGGTATATGTTTTTAAAATTGTCAATTTTATGTGACCTTTTTTAATCACCCATTTTCCAGACATTAGATCCTCTTTACATTCCACCCTTTTTTGCGATTGCGAGAATTTGGCAAACGGGGAGTCTTGTGTAACAAGGACAATTTGAAAAGTCTTAGCATTGCTTACACTCACAATACCAAATTTTGCTATTAGAGTGTGTTTAAAGACCAGAATGCACAGCTGTGTAGAGATGTCAGGGCAAACACTGCTTCAGTACTGGGAGCAGGATGGCTCCACCAGTGCGGTACCTAGGCACTTGTGTCTTCTTGTCCTGGTTTTCTGAACTAGCTCAGCCTGAGGCATTACCAGTTCAGTGAAGTACTTGTTTCCAAGCTCTGATGAACTGATTCCCAGTTAGCTGTGGGAGACAACGTTTCCAGGACCTGTGTGAGAAAAATTCCACAACTTTTCATTTTGACAGAATATGGAAAAGGATTTATGGTCCTCAGCCACCTGAATCATACTGGCTTCAGAAGGTACCACTGGTTTGAGCCTGAGCTCCTCTGAGAGGCTTGGGTTCTGATCCAGAAAGGCATTTAAATACACTCTTAATTTTATGAGCAGTCCAGTTAAAGCCAGTGAAGGTAATGGGACTGATCATATACTTAAGCCTGTTATCCACAGGAGCTCTTCAGGAGCTAGCCTTTAATCGAGGTAACTCTAATTAGTAAATCCCAGTTTTGAGTAACTGGCAGGCTTTCCATAAGAACTTTGTAAATAAAATGGCAACCCATTTTTAAACCACGTATTTATCAAAATGGAACATTATATAAATGTTCGCAGGCTTTCCATAAGAACTTTGTAAATACAATGGCAACCCATTTTTAAACCACGTATTTATCAAAATGGAACATTATATAAATGTTCTTTAATATAATGGCATAGATATCATGTATGGAGGCAGCATATGTGCAGTGAAGCGCAGACGTCTTGTGTCCACAAGCTGTACTGGAAAAACAGAGGTGAGACGAGCAGTGAAAATGTTCAAACTAGACCAGTTGTATTTCTTCAGCGAGGTTTAGCTAAGCAACACTACATAAGTATGTAGATGTAAAACTGGATGGTTTGAAATGCTAAAGAAGGGAAATGTAGAGAAATTCATTAAGGTGTTGAGAGAGGAAGTTGGCACATTTGCTCGTATCTATGGTAAATTCATTTTTGATGAAAGACTGATGTTGTGCATTGTCATTACAAGACATTAAAAAGCTTAAAAGCTAAAAAGATTTCACAAAAATGATAATTTGTGGCTTCTGGGGTTTTCTAAGCTGAGTATGTGTTAATTTTTATTACTTCTTAAAAGAAAACTATGTTTTCACAATAGGAAAGTATTAATATTTACAGTCATGTCAATCTATTTTTGAATACAGAACTAGTTTTGATATTTAAGTCAATGAGCATGAAAACGCTATTTATCTCATCCCAATTCACCGGTGGTTTTGTTTGGTTAAATGAGTCACAAAATGTAAAATTAAGAATAGGTAGAAATATCAAGACTGAGTCTAAGTCAAGAAACAGCTTCCAAGCTATTTTATTGTCTTGTTTTATTACCTATATGATTATATTGTGTAACTGGATATTTGTACAACCCACACGTATAAAATAGTAGCCGGACACTGCAAGCTCCAATGCATCATGCAAAACATAGTTCGCTTACTATTTGAGGGAGGGGGAGAAGGAAACAAACACTCTGTTTTAATTGTTTTACATGTTATGCTTTTCAAATGCTTCTCAGAGACATGGCTATCAGTCGATCTACAGATCTGACTCCATTAGTATTTTCCCAGTGTTCAGACAGCAAGCTGCCTAGCATAAACTGACTGTGGGGAAACGATGAAGGAGGGTCTGAGCACACCAGTCATCTGTGAATGAACTGCAGAAAGGAGAGATGAAGGCTGTTGAGTTGTGGGTTGTTTTTTTTTCTGTTGAATGCTTCTGCCCTAATACTAGAACCAAACCAGAATATTTTTTTATGTTTGTATCAAGGCATGACTCTGTAAGCAGGAAGACTATTACATGAAATTATTATAGATTTAAATCACAGTTTAGCAGTGGATTGCACTAAATTTCTGTCAGGCTGGAGCTAATAGAGTTTTACTTGCCTGCTGCAAAAGCAGTCAATATGGACCTAAACAAAAAGCAAATTCTATGGATACCTTTTTTTCTCCAGGAAGTTAAGACAGAGGCAGAAGGTCACATTTAAACATTCATCAGTAGTAAGTACTAGGAAAAAAGGAGATGAAGAATCTCAGATACAATATAATCTTACATTTTGGCTAAAAATAACAAAGAGTAATCAACTAATCCTGAAAAACCTGTTTGACTTCATGAGTTGCATTCCCTCTGCACAAGTTGTCCAGTTTCTGGAGCATGGTGATTCTCACACGTGAGGGAAGTGAGAGAGATGACTATGAAGTATTTTAGTTAGTGAAAACCTTGAATCCTGATAACATCCTCCTTGGGTGACACAAAAAAATGCAGAGGTGAGCACTGAGAAAGAGATTAGCTTCACATTTAGATACCGAGCAAACAAAACCAGGTTATAAGGTGTTCAGATTCAGAGGTGTAAATGTGCGAGAAGGGTATAAGAAATTCATTAATGCCCCATGTTTATGTCATATTGGCCAATAAGAAATATCCCTATTGGTGTGTGGCATTTTTAGACTGATTTTTCTGAAATATCTAATTGTGTGTACACTGAGTGTAAAGAGTCTAGCCACCTTTCTCCAACACCCAGAATTCCCTACTGGCATATGTGAATGTATGTTAAGTTGACTACAAAAAACCCTAATTAAATAAAGGAACATAGCTGGAAAAGAAACGTTACTAATTTTAGTAATAAATAATTCAGGCCTGCTCCTGAAAATGTTTACATTTGGGAATGGTGTTTAAGCACCTCATGCAAACTTGTACTTATATTTTCAATAGTAGCAACTACAGTGGGCTGGAATCAGGCAAGCTGGGCCCAACTCAGACAAGACAGTTCCTAATGCCTTAATTTTTTTTCTGTGTTATGTTGAGGTTAAGAATGCAAAATCAGCCTAGGAAGTATGTATTTTTATGAATATATATGCAAATAGTTCATTTGCTTTAATGCTTTTTACTGAAAATTAACCAATATTACAATATGCTACAGTATCACAGTAGCAATCTGATGATTTCGCGGAAAGCTGCTTCATCACAAATAATGGCCAGGATTTCTTTAACCATCCCTCTGATTTTCTTCTCATTATAATGAAAGGGACAGAGGAAATATATCCAGTCTAACCGCTAACAGAACACTGTCCTTTTCAAAGATTCTGAAGACTGCTTTATCTTCACAAAATACTAGAAATTTCTAAACAAAAAAAACCACAGGGAAAAAAAAAAAAAGCCCTACAAAATCTCCCTTCCCCCAGTCTCTGAGCGGCTCTTTAGATGGAAATAAATTTTCTTCACAGGGAATTAAGTTCTTCAAAGAAGGATCCATCCCTTGAACTCTTTTCTTGTCTTACAAGAAAATGGGAGCCACAAAACATAAAATTTAATTGAGACTCAGTAAAGGAAGGCTCAGTCGAGCAGAGCATTAAAGGTCACATAGCTTTCTATTAAAGGGAGGCAGGAGTATTAACTTCAGGGCTTTTGTGAACTTGTGTTGGGAGCATCCAGTTGCTGCCAATTGCACGGGGGCTGCAGCGGCACGAATCTCTCAGGTGGTGAGCAACCGCTGCTCAGCTGGATTCACTAGGAACTGTGCGTCCGACGTTCTCTGGTTTCGCTTATGAGATGGTGCATGAATTGACAGATCTTTGACAGCAGAGGTAAACCCACCAGGAGCATATCTGTTTATTGAGGAGTGACAGCTTTATAGCCAACATAAAAATAATCTGATGTTTATTGGGGAAAATGTTTGGATACAGGATTAACTGAAACCATTAATAGAGAAAACTTTTTGTTCTTTTTAGATCCTACAAATAAGAGGTTAGATTATGTTAAATGACTGATTTTTGTATCATCGTCATCTTTACTGCATTTGTTTTCACTCGCTTTTTCTTTGATAATGACTTAGGTTTGAATATGAAATGCAAGAATAAACCAACGGTCTAGCTGAATGTATATGTTGCATTTATATTAAAGACACATGGTGTTGTGTCTCATATTGAGAATGGAAAATTATGCCCATCTGCACTGTCTTAATTTGGAGTTACAGCATTAAAATGACGAATGCTGTTATTTTGAGTCTGTAAACAACTTTGTTCTTATAAACTTGGATTTTCATGAGCTCATAATTTTAACAGTAAATGTTCTGGGTCGCAGTTGACTTTTTTGGTAGGCACACAGTCAAGAAACCTGTTACTTTCACATTCATTGGTTAACTTGCCTGAAATAGAAAGGGTAGTAGTGTCCTGGTTTTGTTTTATAACTCAGCTTTCAGTAAGTTACAGTTTAAAGTGTTGTTAGCCTTTCTTAGAACTAGACAGTCCTGGGAAAGTGCAAAACACAATTGTCAGTGATCATTTGAGACTTCATTACTTCTAAGTTATTTGGTTATTTTTGTGGCATTTGGTTTGGGAAGGAGTAATTACCTCCATGTTTACAGAGCCCAGTAGCTTTATAACTATTCCTGTCTTGCTCCCAGCACCACCGTACCACTCTCTTGTACCTATATTTGTCTGTACGACCACACACCTTTTTTTAAATAAGCAACACCCTGACTTATACTTTAGTGGGATTAGCTTATAAAGCTGCACAAAACTTCAAAACTTGTCAGCTATGGGTGGAGTAGGTGGGAGAACAGCCAAGACTGAGCAGGAGCTGGATGAGTGCGGAGTTGTGAGCAAACATGAAGAAGCCGGAGGGTTCCTGGTTTACCTGGTATCTGTGATCATCAATTAACGAATTTCCTAGCACTCTCCTTTGTCTTCCCTCTATCCATCAACTGTCTGTTGCGGTAACAAGTGCTTGAGAGACTACAGCAGTGCTCTTGGGGTCTGGCTCTCCCAGCTGGCTGCAGATGATGCTCTGCTGCTTCTAATCGCCAGCAGGTCAGGGAAGGAGACTTGCAGGATTGCCAGCCCTGCAGGCAAGCACCGGCCTCTGGCACTCACCAGCAATCATCACCGCCCGTTCCTGGGGCCCAGCTGGATGTGTACTCTTCCAGCTGGGCTGAGGAGACCTATCAAAAGCTGCCAAATAAGTGTTATACAAGATACAAATACTTGGCTACCCTGCACCTGAATCCTTCAATGAAATTGCTGACCAGGGAAGTGTGACATGGTCCATCATGCCAAAAATCCCTTTTCCCAACAAGCAGTTATGAAGCAGAGATTCATTTCCATTTACTGGAGGCATAAATTCCCGTGGTATCAAAAGACCAGACTTTAGGCTCTGCTTTAAGTGCTCTGAGGCAAGCAGAAGTGGTAGATTAAGATGCTATTTCCCCCCAGACAGCTATCTGCCCCACACTTTGGTTTCTTGTTTGCACTAAATACCAGGAGAAGCAGAAGTGAACCTGGGCCCATGCTTGCTTGCTACTTTCAAGAATCTTGTTTCTTACTAGAGACCCACCTGCCCTACCAGTTTCAGAGACTGTGATCTTGCAAACTGAAATACAGCCACCTTTTCTCTTTTGCCCCCACTACAGGAACAGTAACTTCCACCTGAACACTGAGGAAGGTCTGCTAGCACTTGTACTCCAGAAATATCTATACACAGATCTATCTCTTTTCCAGTCCTACCAGCCTTCCTTACACTTACAAACTTATAATACTTGTACAAACCTTACTCAAATGAGACTAAAGATGCAAAAAAGGGCACTACGGTATCAAAGTATGTGTGTGTATCTATTCTGATACATCCTTGTAGTCCGTAGCATGTTGCTAATTTTTCTTCTCTTTATCCCACACATTGTAGAATTATTCTGTTGGTTACATTATACTCCATTGGCATCTTCCTGCCAAGACACATACTATTGTGTCTATTGCAGACTTTGTTAAAAACCTGTGACTTAGAGTATCAGAAATAATTAGCACATTTCTGTGTGAAATAATATCATCGGAAATGTTGCTGTGGTTTAACTCCAGCCAGCAACTGAGCCCAACACAGCCACTCACTCACCCCCCCCTCAGTGGGATGAGGGAGAGAACTGGAAGAATAAAAGTGAGAAAACTCATGGGTTGAGACAAAGACAGTTTAATAGGTGAAGCAAAAGGCGCACACACAAGCAAAGCAAAACAAGGAATTCATTCACTACTTCCCATGGGCAGGCATGTGCTCGGCCATATCCAGGACAGCCAGGCTCCATCATGTGTTACAGGTACTTGGGAAGACAAACACCATCACTCCGAATGTCCCCCGCTTCTTGCTTCTTCCTCCAACTTTATATACTGAGCATG
>JAVJGJ010000060.1:62702684-62721419 GCA_035590215.1 Microhierax caerulescens | reverse complement strand
ATGTCCCCCGCGTCTTGCTTCTTCCTCCAACTTTATATACTGAGCATGCCATCATATGTATGGTGTGGGATATCCCTTTGGTCATTGGGGTCAGCTGTCCCAGCTGTGTCCCCTCCCAACATCTTGTGCACTACCTACCCCGGTGGGATGGGGTGAGGAGCAGAAAAAGCCTTGATGCTGTATAAGCACTGCTCAACAATAGCTAAAATATCCCTGTGTTATCAAGACTGTTTTCAGCACAAACCCAAAACACAGCCCGAACAAGCTACTATGAAGAAAATTAACTCTATCCAAGCCAAAACCAGCACAAATGTAAAGTGTCACTTAAGCTTTATAACACCTTGCTGAATTGAGAACTTTAACTGAAATTGTGAAGGACAGTGCATTGGCTTAAACTGTGAACCTGTGTGAAATCTGTTGGCTTTTGTGGGTAAAAATTGAAGTCTTTGAGCTGAATTTTTGAACCCTTGTGCTTACTTTGCATATCTTTAAAGAAAAAATGCTCAGCATTAGAAAAAAGTAATATTTACATATTTTCAGAGAGCATGAGCTTGCAAAATTTAGGTAGGGATGTGGCAAGTTCTTATAGTACACAATTAAAATTATCAACTGTTCAATCTTCCATTTGCTTTGGGAAGTGAGCAATTCCGTTTGCTTTGATATTTTTTCTGTTGGTTGAGACCTGGCTCTGACAGTCAGTCCCTCTGTAGGGGCACTGCAACAGTCCTCAGCAAGCGCCCTCACGCCTGTGTGGTTTGGGAGACAGGACTCACATAGCCCTGTGGGGAATGGAGCTCCCAGACCTGCAGTGGAAGGAAAAAGGTTGCCTTAGCATAGGCTTTAGGTGCCCCATGATAAAAGAACTTCTGAATTTCTTTTGGGTAATTAACAAGAGTTCTCTCTCCATAATCCATTACATAAATATGAAGAGTAATAGATCTGCTTTCCCTGTTCTTGCGCCACTTACTCTCACTTTACCCCATGTCTTACTCTACGTAGACCTACGTGCAATATCTGGTCTTACATGTTTTCAGTTCCATTTGGTTATCTATAGTTTGTTTGGAATTGTGTCTTAAAATCATCATTTTTGTTCTTCCTTGGAATGGGTGCTGAGCCATAAAATTTAAATGATGGTACAGCCTTGAGTAAAATCATCGTTAAGACTGCTTCCAAGGTTAGAGAAGAGGAAGGCTGAAAATTTGACTGACAGAATTTTCTGGATAATTTACTTTTAGATTGTGATTTATATTATGCTCACAAGGTTTTAGATCAAATATAGCCACAAAGGAGACATATTTGGTGTACCTGTATGAAGGTGATGTGCATTCTACTTTCTTTTGTAAATAAATATTCACATTTGATAATTCAATTTTGTCTCACTTCCAATAAAGACAGCAAAAATCTCAGGAAATTCTAATGCCTCGTTACATTTTAAAATGCATGTACGTATGTATGCATGTCTGTTTGTACAAAGTTCATGCATTCTCTTAGTCTCTTAAGTATATGAAAATTAACCAGTTCATAATCCAGTGAAATTTTGCCAACAGTCCTGAGTAACTAGATGCTTTTGCAATGATAGTCAGTCACGAAACAAAGATGATACTAGTTCTTTTAACCTATAGGTCTCAAAACACTTCATAGAAGGACGTACCATTATCTAAATGTACAGATGGGGATGCTGAGGTGTAAAGTGCCAGGGTGTCAAGCAGACCTGGACTGGAGCATGCACACAAGTGGTTCTCATTGAGAAGCCAGATACCATGTCATTTGTTTGCCCCATGGTAGCACGTTAATATCAAAGCTCTGAGGAACATGTGCGTTGGACATAAAATTGCATTCTTTGATACAGACTCCTAATTCAGAAGGGGCCTGAGGACTTATTCAGCAATCCATTTTGTGAAGTAGTTTGTCCAAGCACATCCATGGAGGTAGTGGCAGTTTTAAGCCTGAAGCTGGACATCCTGACTGCAAAGCTAGTGCCCCGTTCAGTGGACTGCGCTGTCTCCAGATAGCAGTATTTACAATGATGTTACTGTCATGAGGTTTTCATCATCCCCTTCAGACAGAAATTCTCTGTTCCTGACTGGAGGTTCCCTACCCCCATCTTCATATGTTAACACTTGAAAACGTAAGAAATGGCTCTGGAATGTGAAAAACTTCTATTCCCAGTTTTATGTGCATAGCTCTGAAATACAATGAGGTTGTACTGGTGTAACTAAGGGTAGCGTTGCGCTAACCACATTTTTATTACTGATGGATACACATTTTGCTTGCAAAATTGGTATATATGGCAACACAGTAAACAAGAACACTCTTTAAAAAAGATAATAACTTCTCAGAATCATATGCTTTGAAGATGAAACACATGCTTATTATTTACCATAGGAACAAAACATAACAAAATCATGTAAATCTTATAAGCACCTTAGAAGTAAACAGGCCAAGCCTTAACTGGCATTAGTCATAATTGTTAGCTATGGCCACTGGAGGTACACCCATTTACATTGGGTGAGTATCTATTTAAAGGTTGATGTTTTATTTCTTTTAAGTTTTGAATATTTTCATGCTTGGATTGTTTTGATCTTAAAGTTATGATTTCTTGAGTGTCTGTATGTATATTGAGCGTTATACTAGTATAAATAGAACTCGTTATAGCATTAGTATTTACAGCGATAGCTCCTACAGACCTCAGTTTGGAATCAGATGACTGCATTGTAAGATGCTCATACTTAGAGCAGTAAGAGATACCTACAAGAATTGTTTACAATCCATTTTTATCTATCTACTCAAGTTAGTGAAAGATCAGCAGAACTTAAATTTTTTAGTCCTTATGATTTTAACATTCAAGAATATGTATCATTTTACCACATTAGGTTCCTGTTGGTTCCATCTTATTTAATAGATCAACATAATCCTCAGATTCTCCGAATTCTCTGAATGTGAAGAACGTATCTGCCCAATTTGGTAGCCCAGGATAATGGCCACGAATTTCTCTCACTTTGCTAATTGGTTCAGTGAGGGGCTGCAGTATTTCACAGCCGTGATAGCAACATGCCCTAGTGCTCTAAGCAGAGGTTTACACCTGGAGCCCTGACAGGGACATTTCTGCCCGACACCATTGGCCCCACTTCAGGTAGTGGCGTGGTGCCACATCTGAGCCCCGAAACCTGCCGCACCCCCAGGTGCAGCCCCGCTGCGTGGAGCGGAGGAGTGTGCTGCGGGCAGCCCCGCACCCGAGCCGAGAGCCATCTAGAGTTAGAAAGCTGTGAAGAGCCCGTACACCGTGTGCTGTACGTGTTGCCCTTCTCCAGGACTTCCTCAGCTCACCCAGGGCCGTGTGAAAATTTTCAGCTAGCCAGAAGCTTTCAGGTCAGGAGCCAAGACCCCCTCCAAAATTAGTCACAGCCAGGGCTGCATGTCCTCTGAGCAAGGGTTTCATGAATTGCTCTGAAGGCTAAGTGACTAAATTAAGCTTAAGGCATACTTTTGGGTCATGCTGCTTTTTGGGGATATGCCCCTGCAAAACTTGCTTGTTCTGAAATGGCATATATATATAGTGCCATCAGAGTCTCCGGAATTGAAACCTGTATTTAAAGGGTGAGAAACTGATTCTAGCCCTGATGGAGGGGTGGGGAATCGCTCAAATCTGAGCTAGTGCAAAGCTGTCATGCCCAGCTGCAAGCAGATAAAAGGATCTGACATCTGTCTGAAACCTCTTTCTTATCAAAGGTAATAGCTCTGAAATCTGATGATGACATTGTCAATAGTCAGCTGTCAGAATGAACTATTTATCTGTTATGTAAATCTAGCCATTAACGTTTAGCATTCCATAAACGCAACAGTGGATGCATCATGAGATGCAAGATTAATTGAAATTACATGTTGTGTTTCATTAAAAGGCAAGTTGTTATTTACTTCTCTGTAATTTGTGCTTCTAGTAGCCACTAATTTTTAACCTATTCTTTCAAAGAAAAATTCTACTGTATCAAGGGAAAAAACCAGTGACCAGAGAACAGATAAATCACTTTTATGTCCTTAGAACAGCTGACTTTACACTTTTATTACATTGTTTGAAAAAGCATCTTTTCATCTGGAAGGAATCAGTTTAAAATGTGATTGTCAACACAACGAAACCAGCTTTCTGTTTAAAATGGCTGCTCGTGAAGCTCATAACTACAGTTTTGCCAGGATTTTCTTTACAGACATTAGTTACCAGAACCAAGATATTTTAGATGGGATGTTCACAGGAAATACCTGGCAGACAACATAAAATGCAAAGAAAAGTATTTTTATTTAAGTTGTAGGAAGTATGCACGTGAAAATGAGCAACAGTGGTTTAGGTCAAAAGCTTTCTTTTTAAAATAGAACTTTGTAAGTTGTAGTTTGAATCAGGTAAGATTAAAAATCCTCCTTGATTTTTTCATGTTTTGACCTACCTAATCAGACAACATACATTTAGCAAATTACTTAGACTATAATTCACACTTATTTAAAAATGACACTATTATACCTCTCTCTAATCTGCATTTCTTTACCTCATCTAATTTTCATTTTTATTCACTGGTTACATCTGAAAACACAGCTTTGTCTCTTTTATGCCAATCTTTTTTATTTCTATAGTCCTCAGTTGTTTATATATCATTCTGCTCACTTTGAACCACTAAATTTTTTAAATCTCTAAAAAATGCAGATGAAGATCCTATGCAAAATAAACTACTACATTCAGTGATAAAATGTTTTCACTTCAGAAATAATTGAGCTTTACATTATATATATTCGCTCATTATCTTAACTAAATTACAAAGGTTTAGTAAGACAACATCTACCTATTAGAATAGAAAGAATCCCTTTCTTGTTTTCAGGGTAGGTTAATTGTATGTTAATTGTAATATTTTTGCTAACAACTTTGTATTATGCCATACTCTGAAAATATAGGTATCCTCAATTTTTTTCCTAATAAATTACTTCTGTTTCTTTTTTAATGTTGAAAAATTAATAGCATTAAATGAGAAACTTATAAAACATATCCTTCTTGGAAATCTTTACCTGATGGGCTTCTTTTTGTTGAGTCATAGAGCTGCCGTTGCAGCAGGAACTGCTGGCTACATTGATCGTTCATCTCTAACACTGTTACCCACCCCTCTTTGCAATATTCTTTAACCAAGTTGAAGTCTTCCTGTATGTCATGCTTCACATTCTGAAAGAAATTTGGTAAGCAAGATGCTGAGAATATCTATGCTTGACCATGGAGGAAAAACTGTTCATCTAAACCAATGCACCCACTTGAACTAAAAAGGCAGTGTAAGTAGCTATGAATATTTGGCAGTTATGTAGATTTTCAAATAATACATCTTAAATAAAAGAAGGTAAAATGAGGATTTAGCATCAAGTAAGGAAATATTTTAGAGGAGTGTGTTTCCATGTAATGCTAACTCACATTTCAGGCCACATTGCATTCCATATGACTCTGAGAATCAAACTGTGAAAAATAAATAGTTTATTTTGCCTGTTATGCTTTTTACGTCTTCAGATAAAATACAATTCTAAATACATATGAAGCTGGTTTTTTAGTTTTCACATTCTTTGGTTACACAACTTTACTTACAGCCAGCTGTGGTTCTTTACCCTATAAATAGCGATATAACTTTAACGCAATAAAATCATTTTATTTAATTACAAAAATGTCTACATCAAGTGTAGTGCATGTATAACACGCTGCATTTCCTTACAGGAATGCATGCATATAAGCACAGATAAACCCTACTGTTGCATTCTGTCTATGCATCGTAGAAAGCTTCTTTCCCAGTAAGCTGGCAGGCACTTCAGAGTGAATTTCTGAAGCTCTCGTGTAGCATGTGGGGCAGCAACTCGAACTGAAGCATTGGCTTCAGTTACGAATGCAATATCAATTCATGTGCTTTTTTTTTTTTTTTTTTCTACAGCTTGCCTTCAGTGTTTGTGTATTTTTGCGTATTTTGGCTTTGCCTGAACTTGTATATATGCTCTTTTGTAGCTATCATGCACTGGCTGTCTCAAGTACAGAATTATTTCTCAGGGTTTATTTTAATCTGGTAAATGGAATTTTCCATAATAAGTAAACACTTTTGAATCATAGGAATTTGGTTGCCAAACACAATATATCTATTAGTTGTTCTTTGTAGCAGTTGAAATCTGTGGTAGGGGCAAATACTTCTACACTCCCGATGCCTCCTAATCTAGGTAGGGGCTCAGCTTACTGACTTTTAAAACATTTCTTAATAAAACTTGTGTTTTCATTATTTGGATCCCACATAACATGATTTTATATCCTGACTCAACAAAAGTCAAGTTTTGATCAATGTACCTTTTTTCATTTCCAAACCCCTACTTTATAACGTCAAATATTCCACTTATGTCTTAAAGTAAGGATATAAATTCAAATAGCTTCCTGAATAAAATACACTATAATATCAGAAAAGTCTTAGATATAAATTCAGATAGCTTCCTGTATAAAATACACTATAGTATCAGAAAAGTCTTAGATATTTTAAGAACTCATTTTTTACACCATTTTTATTTGGAAGTATCATCTAACTCCAGTATGAATTACAATTTAGAATATTTATTCTTTTGGTAATATTTATTCTTTTGATTTCCACTGTGATTTAGAAGAATCCATTCCGTGCATAAAAGTAATTAGTGTTTGTGCCTTTACTTGAGTATATTCTCATATAATATGCCTCTGCCTTTGAAAACACAAAATAGTACACTTGCATGGTATTCAGATTTTCATATATTTATTGGGTCACAACACATTAAAGTATTTCATCTCCTTTTTTAATCTTTTCTTAATAAATGGGTAATTTAATTAAAATATCAAAACTAATTTAGGTTTTCTTTAGGAAGTATGGAAAAGGCAACGCAAAACTTTCAGTTATATTTTAAAATATCCTATGCAAATTAAATATATTGTCACAATATTGAGAAAAAAAAGTCTCCATCAGTATTTAAACAGTTCACATTAATAACTGCAAATCATTACACATTTTTCAAAGCTGTAATATTACAAGAAAAATAAGTGTGGTTTTGTACAAATAGCAACTTTCATAGGCTTTCTCCAAAATTTTTTAATAGTAATTTTATTTAGCATTACATAAGGAAAAAGGGGAAAAGGCAATTTAATGTATTCCTGGGAACAGTTATAGTAGCGTAAAAGGTGAAAAATTGACTAGTGAGCAGTTTAATATAGGGAGAGTTAGCTGTCAGTGCAGAATGCTGGTATCAGTGGCGAAAAAGTTGTCCTCGGCATCCTGTTTGGGAAAATGCAGGTTTAGCTCTTTCTAAGTTACCGTGAGGGAATGCTTGGAATTTTGTCTTTCTACCAAAAAGGATTGGTTTTCCCTTGATTGTCATCAGTTTGCTAGGTTGTCCTGCTATTTAAGCTATTAAAGACTGGTGTGCTGCTTGGTCTCAGGTGATCCATAAAAAGGAATGAAGCCTTGGGAAGGTAAACCATCACCAGAGTGGCTCGGTGTATCAGCCTTCCATGACGGAAGCTCTTTGTTGAGAATTGTTGGCAATCGCAGCAGTTTCCAACCGAAGATAAGAGCCAGCGTTCTTGGATAATGCCCTCGATCACACACCTGATGACAGAGTCCTGCACGCAAGTTTTTTCAGGTGCTGTGTTTGCTCAGTAATCCTTCAGTGCCAATCTTTTCTAAATGGTGAGCAGGTCCCATCAGTAATGGACATCAGCCATTAAGCTTGTAATATTTGTCATGTATCAGGTTACAGCTTTGTTACTGCCGTGTGATGAATGGATGCTGTTATGCTGAGAGAAAATAAAGAAGTGCTATATATTTAGCAGTCAGTACTAAATGAGTTGCTACTTCAAGGGCCTGATTCACATCCTTCTAAAGTCAATGGCAAGTATTCCGTTGCCTAAATCCTTTATATCAGCCCTTTATTTCTCTTTCTCTTTTAAGGAACAGAACCCAGGGCTGTCATTAAAATACAGTTCCCCTTTTCTCACTGTATGTAAGTTTACACCTAAATAGTGATTTTACTATAACTCTTACTTTGATCATTAAACATAACACTAATGCTTATGTTCTACGCAGATGTTTTGATTAAACATGGAGGCATGCAGAGAATTGATCACAGTACCTGGCAGGCCACTCATGAAATAACCAGAAATGGGACTGGCATGTTCAAAAATTCATACAGTATTTCTTACAGCATTTTTTTTTTTCCATGATCCTAGTAATTCCTATACCAGATTTTGAAGTCTGCGTTCTGATTTTATGCTTTATTTACTTGTTGGCATTATTCTGCAAGTTACTTTGAATGAAAGTAGAGTTAAAAAATTATGGAGGACATTAGAATCTGTCCATGGCCAAAGCCTGAATTGTGGTTTATGCAGTTTGCAAGTTTTTTGGGAAGTTCAGATAGTGCCCAAATAATTTATAATTCGTTAAAATCCTTTCTGGTGACATAAAGATAATTAATTTCCTTTTCCTATTTATACTCCAGGATACAAGTAAACCTAGCACATATAAAAAATAAGGCACTGTTTGAAGGTGTAAACCATATAAGTGTTAGCCTTTGATGTTACTAGCCTTGCATGCACAACAGTTTAAGCTGAGTAGGGCCTACTAAAATGTTAATTCTAGCCATGTCCATGAAAATTCTGTGTAACTGTTTACTTACTAGCTACTATGTTTGCTAGAGCAATTCTAATTTCAAATGACATAATAGATGCCCTGCTTTTGGGAGCCAGACTATGATCTTGCCATAATGTAGTAATATGTGCTGCTTACATGTATATGTTTATTTTAAAATTATAATTAATTGACTCAAGTTCAATCTGTAATTGCTAAACAATCTTCATTTGCATACTCAAGGTAGTGGTAGTATTATAGAAAGATTTACTCCTTCCCATTGTTTTTTAAATGTTAGTGCTCTCCTTTGTGCTGCTGGTGAGATAACCTAGATAAGATATAAAAAGGAAAATGAGTATACATGTTGCGAAAAAATAAGAAAAGAGTCAGTGAGGAGAAATACATCGCAACTTGTATAGTTTGGTGTGTTAATCACAGAATCATAGAATGGTTTGGGTTGAAAGGGACCTTAAAGGTCATCCAGTTCCAACCCCCTGCCGTGGGCAGGGACACCTTCCACCAGACCCACAGCCCCATCCAGCCTGGCCCTGGACACTGCCAGGGATGGGGCACCCACAGCTGCTCTGGGCAACCTGTGCCAGTGTCTTGCCACCCTCACAGTAAAGAATTTCTTCCTAATATTTAATCTGAATCTACCTTCTTTCAGCTTAAAATGATTACCCTTTGTCCTATCACTACAGGCTCTACTGAAAAGTCTGCCCTCATTCTTTCTTAGAAGCCTCCTTTAAGTGTTGCAAGTATCAAGTATTAATGCTGAGAGACCTTCGATATGAAATGCATTCTTGGGAGATATTTGGCATAGAAAGCGTCTGGGGAACCGGTAATTAGGGAGCAAAAAGTGAAGGAAAGGGTTCCATACCAGAACATGACAGAAAGACAGGAGGGGAAGAATAAAAAAAATTCTAAAAGCAGGTGTGAAAGGGTACAACATACAGCAGTCTAAAAACTGGAATGTATATTCTTTGGTTTATGTAAGCAATTGTATTTGGGGTTTTAGTAGAGGAAAAGAGCAAATTTAAATACAAACTACTCAAACTGTTTGCAAATCCTGGTTCTTATTGTTTAGATTATATAAATGCTTTAAAACACTATTTAAAAAAAAATAAAATCCAAGATCTTTGACCAGTATAAGTTGCTGCTGCTTGTCTACTCCTTAGGACCTTCCTTGATTCCTTGTGTGCCAGGTAGGTCATTTCATTCAAAATCAAGCTCGTATTACCTTCCAGAGCATAGCACATAAATTTATTTCTGTCCTGCTGTGTGATCATTATAGTCTACAGTGCCGTAGGCTCTATATAAACCATACACTCTTTCCACATTCATTAGTGACCTGCAAAATTACAGATTGTTTACCAAGTTCTTCTGCACTACCTTTCTACATCTTTTCTGGCATATTACCTAAACCTGTGTTTAAGATAACGTATTAAATTACACACTTCTTAGTTTTACAATTGCCCCAGGTTTTAAGATATCCAGCATGGAAAGTAGAAGTTAGACACCTATAATTCTGTCGTGTAAGTAATATGCATGTATTGTGCTGACAGGTGTCTAACAAGCATTTCTACAGTTCTGCGTGGGAATTGTATAAAATTTGAGTTCAGATAAAATTGTGTAGACAGTACCTGGAATATATGAGCTAGTCATCATCTATTACACTATTTTTCTTAATTTAGGGTGTTTTTACATTGCAATTCTTTTCATTTGTGAAGAGTCTTGTTCTTAATCTTAGAGTTTTCATTGTCATAGGAAATGTTGCAGATAGCAATGGAGAAATGTGTAGAACAGCACTCCAGCTAGCTTGGATGTCTACATTTCCTACCTTAACTGATGCGTGACCAAAGCTTCTGCTTCTATGATTCATCTGAGACCACTTTGTAAACACCTGTGAATAGAAATTCTCTCACAGGAAGAAGTTAATTATAAAACATTTATATATTTATATGTGTAACTATAATAGAAATATCGAAATGATGCTGCTTGCTCATCACTGAAAAACAGCTGAACTAATAATTCTGTTAGCCCTCAGGGTTTGCTACTGTCTTCATGCGTGTGCCTAGACAGCCATTTCATCAGGAATGAAACTAAATTAAGCACCTAAACACAGAACTTTTAAATAATCCTTACCATGTGGGACAAAATTTGCTTTGTCTTTAGAGCCAGCCACAAAGCTTCCTTAGCAGCCTACCAAAGGTGAGCCTACACAGAGGACACTAAAACAATAAAGGTGGCCAAGTGGGTGCAGGGGGAAAGATGTGGTCAGAGCACCACTACGTATGCCCACCTATCCCTAGGAAGTCCTACCAGGATAGACCCCGGGACAAAGGTCAATGTGTTGGAACCCAGAGTGCAGACAAGGCCCCAGGATTTGGAAACTGCAGGAACAGCTACTCTAAAGCTACAGTATAAACTGCCTACGAATAAAGCTACTTATAAAACCAGTCCTGCACAGATACATTTTACTTAAACCAGAAAATCTGTACCAATAGTTAGTGTCATGAAAACTGATGCATTGTTCCATGAGCAAATTATAAGCTCCTATTTTTCCAAACTGTGATTATTATTCTTGTAATTTAGAAAACCAGAGTTAACCCAAGTTAAAATATTTGTTTGGATTTGATACTAGTGAGACAAATACAAAAAGTCATGTCCAGAAGAAGATATTATCACCTAAGTCTAAACCCCTTGTTGTAAAAAAAACGCATACAGTTGCCAGGTGGAGATGCCTGGTAGGCTCAATCCACTTCTAGAAATTTCCAGACCATGCCTAACACACACCCATATGATTGGGCCCCTCATAAAATACAATTCCGGCTGCTACCTGTTTTTTGAGAAATATTAGCCTCTGAAAGATATTTTCCTTTATACAATGGCTTTAAAGGGCTTGCCCAGGAACTGGAGATTTCTCCTTCTTCTGTACCCACAGCAATCCAGACCCTTAGCTCCCACTTGCTGGAGCGTGGTCTAATGACCATTTTACATCCTCTTTCAGTAGTCACAGAGGAGGCAGAACAGAGATATCAATAGTCATTTTACATTTCTGTTGCAACTGTGTACTTCAAAATGTGTCAGTCCAGAGAGCATGGCCTGTGACTCAGTGACAGTGCATCTGGATGGAGTCACGACTTCTAATTCTTTTGCCTAAACTCTTTATGACAATGAATTTATTTAAAAAAAAAAAAAAAAGTTCCCTTGCAGATGTGGAAGAGGGCAATTGAACCTGACTTTCTGGTTAACAGAGGTAACCAATTCTTCCTACCATTTCCCCTGCAAAATAATAGGTGTTTATCTTCTTGGCTGTGTTTTTGAGGGGTGACAATGAACCATGAATCATAAATGAAGGAGAGTGCTCCCCACCAGGCCACTCTACGCAGAAATAAGAGGTGGGACATTAAAGGTTCTGTAGTTGCAGTCAAGTGGCTGCTCTGCAAAGTGAATCTGAGTCTTGCAGTACTCCATGCTGGGAAGCTTATTCTTTGCAGCACCATCTCTGCTCATGAAACCCAGTTCCCCTGTGAAACGGCTGTCTGTTAGCTTGAGCCTGTGGAGTTTCATCAACCTGTTTCTCACCCAGCATAGCAAAATGTGCCTGGGGTCACGCCACCTTCAGCAGTTACAGCATCCTGAACAAGACATTCAGTCCTCACTTCTCTCTCGAACATCACCAACCTCCCCTGGCAGGCTGGTCACTACAGAAGCTCCTGCACGTAACTAAGCCTACGCAAAGCTATACAGAGAGGTGGTGTGATCAAAAAGCAGGCAGGGTGTCTTGCCACAGGCCTTCTGCCTTGAAAGGCTGCGGTGTGTGGTGATATATGCTATTTGAAGTTTCAAGTTTGGACTCGGCTTCCCTGTAACTGAACAGTGATGCACATGAAGTCGGTAGCACAGCACAGTGCATCAGGTCTGTCAGTGCTGAAGGGGGTGTCCCAACATCGTGGGGCTTGGGAGGAGAAGAGTCCTGGAAACTGGCATTGTGGGGCTGCAGGAGCTGGCAGTGGAGACCGCAGCATGGTGGGGAGCATTTACAGCCCCTGAAGAGGAATTTCTGGTGCAGCTGGGAAAGAAAACCTGCTGTAAAAGCAGCTCTGCACTGCGGGGATAGCACTGACTGCAGAATTAGAGAATGGTGCCTCTTGCCAAGTTTTTATAGATGTTGCTGAGGCAGGGCAGCAGTATCTCTGCTTAATTTGCTAGCACATGAATGCAGCCTGGGATGGGGCTTTAGTTCTCCCATTAGCATCCCTTGGGGCTGTGCTGGCTCTTGTGCAGCTTGACAGGCACGTTCCACTGCTGCACAACTTGACCTGATTCCACCAGGGCTGCATCTGCTGCTGCACCTTTGCTGAATACATGGTATGTGTCTACAAAACGATTAACCTAATATTTTACTGTTCTGAAATAGAGAAACAGTACCTCAGACTTCACTGAAGTTAGGCTCAGAGGCATCTGGTTTGGAGTCTTGTAGGCACTGAGTAGTAAATTGGAATAAAAGAAAGTTATTCTAGTTAATTTCTGTTTCCTGTTTTTTCACATTTGACCAGACTTATGGAGAACAATTAAATTTAAAACAGACATTTATGATGCATCTGATCTAGTTGTAACTACTTTTTGGAATAGTTTGGTCTTTCTTTTACTGTAACTTGCTTATATTTATATTTGTGTTCCATTATTGGAAAAAGGACTTCAGACATGCCTGATAAGAGTATGATCGTTCGTGTCTTGAGTACTCACTGGAAAAGCATTCAATTAATGGGAAGAAAAAAAGAGGATAAGAAATGTTGAACATTTCTTTAATTGATTATTTATGCATTTTTCACTGGAACCTAACCACAATCTTTTTTCAAAAATATTTTGTTCTGAGTTTTATTTATTTAGCTGCAAGATTTCCTTAGGCATCTAGATTTTGAACCAGATATTTAACTTAGACCATGTATTGCCAGGGATGACTACATCAGCTACTGAGGGATAACTGACATTTAAAGTCAAGACTATTGAAAAAAAAGAGACACAGACACGTTGCCGATTCCTGCGGAAAGGGGTGTTATACACAAAAGGCAAATACTCAGAGCTGGTGACAAATGAAGGCTGAGCACTCACCAGCTTCCTGGCTCACAGTAGAAGTATTTCATCTAGAAGCTAATACAATATTCATAAACATTTTGTTCCATTACTAACTGCACTAAAACACTATTTTTATTCGTATTTTAATATATCTCTTTCTTTTAAAAATGCAGCTAGTATTGTTCTTCATGATCTTGTACTGTAATGTCATTACACTCCCACAGTGACATTCCCCCCGCTGGAGGAATGTATGTGTTACTGTAAAGAGATCAACTATTATTGCTTACGGAACTATGAACTGTATGTTCTTCTGATTAGCCATTCTTAAAAGAGGGTGCTCTGAACACAAAAAGGGTCTAATAGATACAGCTTCTCATTTACAGTCCAAATATTCCTTCTGAAATCCCAGAAAAGAAAGATTCTTTTAAATATTCCCAGTAGTCAAGGAGTAAATCACTGTAAATCTCACAGACTTCAACAACTGGAATAGAAAGAGTCCTGAGGTCACACCTGAAACAGAGTTTTAGGGAGTAACATATTGCATTACTAAATGAGTCACTAGGCCAGCTGTGTTTATATATATTGTGCAATTAAAAGTTGGTGATCTTTCTCCTGATAACAATGAGGTATGCTGTACTCTGAATTCACAAGTCACATGGAGAAAAATCCACTGTTTGGCCATTATCCAAAAATGACAATGACAAGTACATGAGCAAGTGGTGATTTGTCTTGTTCAGTCTCTGGAAGACTTTTTTTTTTACTTTTTTTTTTTTGGGGGGGGGGTCTGTTATTTACAGAGTAATAGAAATGTTGGGCAATAATCAAGAGTAGAGAGCTGACGGTATTAATATAGCATTGACGGGCTGGAAACCAGATGGTCTGTCAGATAATGAAGTATTATCTGGCAAGAGATTGTTCCTGAAAGCCAACATCCTCACCTATTTAGCACTCTGGAATGTCGACGTATCAGTTACCACATTCATGAGGTGGTATGTGTTGTTCTTTAGAAGCCATCCCTAGAAGAGATTTTTTAATTCAAAATTACTGCCTGATGAGAGGGTAAAAGTGCCATTATTATAGCACAGCTGGATGACTATAATATACAGCAAGATGTGAACCATACATCAAAAATCAAGTTAAAGAGGAAAACATAATAGGCTACATCCTGATTTCTATCTAACCAAAGCCATAGCTTCATGGATATTTTAAACTAGCACTGCCACCAGCAGCAGCACTGGTACATGCTGCATGTTCCTGCTTTTGTGCCACACTCTCCTTTGTGCCAGCACAGGCACTTCTGCACCTGGTCAGGAGTCATGAATGTTGGAAATATGATGGGGTTAATACTCACCTGGCCATTAAAAAAGAAAAGTGTTGGTAATCCAGGAGGGTTGCCTCTGGCTGGCTCATCATGTAGGCACACAGGCCTTTTGTCAGCGGGAGGGAAGGGACAGTGTAGAGGCAGGACAGAGCGACCGGGAAAGGAAGACGAGGGATGTGGGATTATTTCCTCTTTGACAGCAGTGCTAATTTATGCCAAAAGTGGGTGAAACCAGAATTCCATAGCCGGAGCCACTGGAGGCAAATACGGTAAATCCCAGTTGCTGCAGCTGCCACCTGGGAAGACAGAGCAGAGAACACAAAAGGCCAGGGCAGCTGCAAGGCTGGTGGGTGCAGCGTCTGGGGTTTGGGGGTACCCCCTAAAGACCAAAACGTCTCACTGTGGAATGCAAAATGAAGAAAAACAACATGAAGTAGGTGGAGTGGTTTTTGACAAGATGACAGAGAATTGGTAAGGCTATTAGCAGTGAAACTGTAGGTTACAGCTTTGGCTTTAATTCAACAAGCTATTTTCACGGCCTTTGTGACTACTCGACTGAAAACTAGCTGGCCACAATATTAGCTCTTTAACTCCTGCCCACTCTGGGTAGTTAATATTTTCATAAGGCATTTTCTGTAATTGCAACTAGGAAGTCCTTTGCTTGTGCAAAGGAGGAAAAGTGGTACATGTTACTATTGGATGGAAAGAAAATAGTTACGATATAATCTGCTGAGATATGCAATAAATGATAACAACGGTTTATGAGTAGAGACATTTTTCCATCATCATTGGCATTATTAATTTACAACATCTAGAAAATAATTTATCTAAATGACATAAATCAAATAAAAGGGCTTCCCTCCCATACTTTCAATGATATAATATTCAATACTGATTACATAAATCATTTCTTGAAAAAGTCTGTCCCACTCAGCAAACCAAAATACAGAATGGAACTTCAAATGGGCTGAAGTGGATCTGTGGTATCACCGAACCCAGTTGTCGTGGCAGGGTGAACTTTTGGTCTGACAGGCGGATGACAGAATACTGAATTTCCCTGATATGAAACTAATACTCTCACACACTTTAAATATGTATGCCAAAATATTATCAGTTAAAGTCTTTTTCTTGAGCTGGGTTTGGGAATGCTTCAAAGCCATTGTTATCTCTGGAATCAAACATATAATTAAACCCAGCCCTTATTATTTTTGAATCAAGTAGGGAATGATAGTTAAGAGTGGGAAGAGTTTTAGTTAAATATATATTAAAAAAATAAATAAATAAAAAGCCACATGCAGAAAGTAGAAATTAAAATAAGCATTTAAAATCAGTTTTGTGTTTTAGTCCCTGTGAACATTTAATGAACTTGGTAAATATTTCAACAGACACAAAAACTGGTGAGGCAGTGAATGAGAACAGATTATTGTTTTAGAATTATACCCAATTTCATGGTCACGTGCAACTGACGGCATTTTCATAGGGCCAAATACAAAGTAATTCAAGGGGGAATCAAAATTCAGATTTTACTTGCTATATCAACAATGTAGAGAACATTGTCTTAGGAAGTAGTAACACTGAAAGAATTAGCTGTTAATTACATCAACATGGGACTGCACCATACCAAAAAGGATCATGCAATCCTAAAGCATAGAAAAAGAAATGTGCTATGTGCAACTAAGGAATTGTAAGTACAGAATTTTGCCTCTATATAACTCTGGTAGCACAACTGATAAAATACTGAATTAAATCAACGCTTCAAAGAAAATTTAGAGATACTGAAGGAATTTCAGAGCACCACAAAACTACCTTGGGAGGAAAATAAACCTTGTGTCATAAAATTCAAGGAGCTAAGTTTTTCTGGTTGTGAAAAAGAATATTGAAATGTTACTTGACTGCTTGTATAGATATATTTTTCACCTATGGAAAAAGTTTTATGGTACCTGTGAGTTCAAGGGTTTTCAGCCTTGCTCACCACAACTAGTCCCTGGAATCTGATGGTTAAGCAAATGCAGCCTTCGAACACGGGTTTCTCTGAATGTAGAAAAACGCTGGAACAATCATCTGGAGGGCTTTTGCTGGAGGGCCATCACTGAAGTCTTTCCAAATATTATTTAGTGTAATTTCTGGATGAAAACTTGCATCAGTGAAGTGATGTATCCTAAAGGGTCCCTTCTGAGGTTGTAGTCTAGTCTCATAACTCATCCTGCCTTGTATTAAGCTTTGAGAACGGGAAATCTTGCGCTGCCCTAAACCTACCGTAACACTTGGAGGTTTGCATTATAGTAATAACGATTGCACTGACATCATGCTTCAGAGCTTCAGCAAGTCACTGTCAGGGATCAAGACGGATTATTTTTTCTTAATGCACGATTGACTAGATGCATGATAGGGAGGGAGTTTTTCTTCCCTTTAAGCATGATTGGATACAGATGAAGATGTGATAGCATGGATTAGTCCTTCAAGGTAAATAGGAAATCCATTGGGGTTGGGGTGGGGAGGTATTTTTGGAGGCTCAGAGTCTTACCTATTTACAGTTTGGGGTTAAGGAAGGAATTTCTGCCTCGGTCTGGTAAGGAATATCATACATTCTCTGTTCAAGGCATCATCTCTGGATCTTTCTGGCTGTTCTCTGCATTCCACCTAGCCTGCAGCTCGGATTCTCTACCTTCAAGACCAATGTTGTCTTTAATCTGTATGGGAAAAAGTACAGCAAAGTGAAAGGTGTTTTCATCCCTATCGAGCATCCCTTCAGTCAACCTGAACAGACTTTCAGACCATAAATTCTCTGATTACACATCCATCATGAGTTTAACATTTTAACTTCTTTTGCTCTCATCCTGTCATCTCCACATACATTTCTTCCAGAAGATTTCTGTTCCAGAAAGACTTTTACTGTTTCTAGCATTTCCCATTTGAATTCCTTTCTCCACTCTTTAGTGATCTGGTGTACAGTGCAGTTTTACTGATAATTGTATTAGCACAAATGAGTGTGTAAGATATGTGATATGGAGATGGTATGAACATCTGGGGAAAGCTTTGTTAGGAAGGTGTAGGCATTTCTTAAACCAGGTACATCGCTGAAGAATGCTTGCCCTGTAACAAGCAGTTACTAAATGCAGCTATTTGTGCACTTATTAAATGTGTTTTGAATATGTCTGACCTATTTCCTAGCACAGATCCTCCCTCCTATGGTAGGCATCTTTATGCTCTCCCCTTCAAGCTGCACTACCCATACAGACATGTTGTCCCGTTCTTCACCCCTCTTGCTAATTATTGCTTATTATTGCCCTTCCTTGCATCCTCCAAATGATCCTCTCGGCATACTGCATTATCTTCTGTAAAATCACTTTCAAAGCCTCTTCTGAGGCTGAAAAAATGCTGTAGGCTGACTCACTGTAACCCCAGAGCAAGCCTCCTTCCTAAGAATTTAGCATTTAATTCAGATTAGGATTTAGGCTGAGATATAGATAAGGTTTTACTCTATCCAGTGATTCACTTTGCCAGTCCAAGCACATAGAACAAGAACTGCTTAGTGACTCAGCAAATAACAGAATAAATGTAGTTTGTTCCTCTGGTGGCTTAGTCAATGATGTGTTACACTACTGGAAAGAAACCTGGTGCTAAGAAATTTTTTTTTTGGGGGGGGTGGGTGGGTGCTGTGTTTATTTTTTCCTTTTGCAAAGCGAAGTTGTG
>JAVJGJ010000060.1:62691658-62702584 GCA_035590215.1 Microhierax caerulescens | reverse complement strand
CCTGGTGCTAAGAAATTTTTTTTTTGGGGGTGGGTGGGTGCTGTTTTTATTTTTTCCTTTTGCAAAGCGAAGTTGTGGATCAAGTCCAGGTAATTGTAATATATTGATTTAATCCTAACCAGTTGGCACAAATACCTCAGGATTTGGGCCATCAGTGACTATTTCTTCAAGACCATTCATTCTGACAGGCCTTTCTTTGTAACAAGTAACAGTTTTATTCTATCATTTTAAAACAAATAACCAAAATGTAATTTTGCTATAATGTCATTAGCAGAATTTTAACACAAAAGTTGATTGCATACAAATGGCAGATGTCTGTTAATGCTCCACTTTTTTAATCCTTATTTTTACCTTAGAAGATAGGAATTAATGATTACTGTGCCTGGTCCTTTGTTGCAAGGCTCTGTTGCTAAATTTCTCTTCTCACTCTCTTCAACTCTTGTAGCCTAGGCTTTGTTTGCTGTTCTCAAAATTTTTGATGACAGTAGGCCAGTTTCACATTGCACCAGTCCGCCCACTTCCAAGAAAATATCTCCAAGGGCTGTGTGTACTTCTGAAAACATGAAGACTGAGGCACCAGTGTTTTCTTTAAAAACTGATAAAAATAAAACATCAGCGATTAGAATCGGTGTGGTTGTACTTGATTTGGGCAGATCCCACAGAAGATTATATATATATATATATATGTATATATATATAACCAAAAGATCATCCATTACCAGTGGGTAATTTCCTGGACACTGCAATGCACAAGATCCAAGAACATTCTGCAGCTCCTCACAATTCTGTATGTGTGGAACTGTGCACAGCTACAGATGTTTCCACTGCCACAGAATTCACTAAAAACTGCCAGGGAATTTGGCCCAGATGTGCTATAGAATTACAATGACCCTGGTAATAGTGAAACTTTAAGCAGCAAACACCAGATGTCCAGTAAAATGGTTAAAGCTGAGATCCAAAGCATTTCTTTTACCACATCATCACAAACAAGTATGGAGTGAATAAGCTGAAAATCTCAAGTAATACTTCATTATTCGTCATCTCTAAGATGATTCTATGTGCTTGACTTGTTGTGATGTAGTGCCATTCGAGTATAACGTCTCGTAGAAAGGCTGCGTTCCCAGAGGCTTAAATAATTTTGAAAAATGGATAAATTAGACAGGTATATTACATTAAACTTAATACAAGGTTGTATTTTTCCCTTTACCTCCTTTCTCTACTCATTTTGCTCGAAAAGGGATGCTGGGTGTGTGTGTGCTGTGCTGCTGCCTTGTGATGGCTTGCCTGCAGACAGGATAAATGGACTGCTGTGAGTGCCAGCTAATGTAGTTCTGCTTTAGCTCAAATGGTAGCAGGCTCGAGCTGCGGTACCAGGGCTCCCTGCACTGCTACATTCTGCATCTGTACGCGTGGTAAATGTACTGCACCTACAAAGTACAAGTATCCATTATATTATGAGGCACTGCTTTATACTTTGTGGTTTCTGAGGGGTCCATGTGTAGGGCAGACCCCAGAGATGATGGAAAGCATTACATTTCTCTTTCCACTCTCTATTGATTATTTATGATTTTTTTTTAATATATCCTCAAGTGTGAGTTTTAGACATGCATTACCAGAATGAACATTTAACCATTTTTTGTGTCTCTAAACCAAAAAATCATTTCTGTTACAAATCCTGAATCAAAATATACATTATTCGTGGAAGCCTGGTGGTGTTTGCTAGTGGTGTAGACCAGTATAGGGCGGTACACATATATCAGTATCCATATGGTAGACTCACTGGTTTTGCTTAAAGCTTGGATGTAACAGTAGCTGCACTGTTTTGTGTCTGGAAGGCTAACGGTACCAAGCTTTTTTGCTTGGAACTGGGATTATAAGCTTCATAGATAAAAACTGAAGAAAAATAGGAACCACAGGTACAAAAAGGTCTTGAATGCTTAGAGAAAAAAACTAAAAACCATGTAGTCTTTGAAAGAAAAGGGGTAGTTATGTTCTCCAAGCTCTCTTAAAACTTCTTTGCAAAAGGTGTGGTATAAACTCTACTAAAATAAAGAGAAATAAATAAAATAAAATCCTGTGACTTCAGCAGGAACTGAATCAGTGAGAGAGCCCATAACTCTGCTACTGTTACTTTTACATAAGTGTAAAAATTTGTTTACTAAAAAGTATGTTCTTCCCCAGAAGAAAAACCAACCAGTGCATCATGGCAGAAAGTTAAGTTAAACTACTGCTTTCAGAAATACTACTGCTCAAGAAGCTATTATTTCTCTCAGTTTTTAGTTATGCAGCTGTTTAGATAATTTTCGGCTGGCCTCAGGTGATGTCCCTGTCTGAATTTGTGTAACCCAAAAGGAGAACACAAGGCTGTTGACAGTGCTGCTCAGTCTTTCTCTCTTTTTAATTTTTTTTTCCTGTATTGCCAGTTTTGCATAGTTTCAGTTCAAAATCATAAATTATGTAGTTCCTTCTTGAACTGCAGAGACACATTTTATTAAATGCTCACTGACACTTGTGGGCTTTTCAGCATTTTTCACTTACAGCAAAACAGAACCCATAGAAAAACCTGCTGTGTTGTGTATCAGTGCTGATAGTGTTGGATGCCGTTTCTCAGAGCATTGCCTGCGGACGCCTGGCCCTCCGAACAACTTTTCCAACTGTTCTTTCAAGACCAGCTACAATTACAGCAGCAACCATCACACCCAGAGCTCTCTGCCCAACCTTCCCTTGCAAATCTGCTTGTAGCACAGACTTTCTGGCCTTTCATAGCAGTTTGCCAGGAAGCTGCAGTTCTTACTGCTTGTTACCCTACTGAAAACAATATAAACGTGTTCTCATGTCCTTGCTGGTTGGACTGTCCATAGAGAAGGTTTTCACGTGTCTCTAAATCAATGCTCTAGAATACCGGGTAATCATTTAGTCATGCCTAGTGAAATGTTGTTTAGATTGACTTTGTAATGCTCTCTGATGATGGAGAACAAGGAAGTAGTGTGGTTGCAAATTGCAGAGTGTGAGATCATGGCAAATCATACTGCTGCCGAGGTGCAGTGATAAACGCCAGCTAATCTGGCTGAGGTCTAAATCCAGCTCAGAGCTGGTTCCCGAGCAAGCCTCACAGCATGTGTGTGAGCAACACAAGAAAAAAATTTCTCTTTTGCAAATTCAGAGAGAATTAGAGAGCTAGAAGAAAAGCAAGTGTGACCCAAATCAAATTTCATTTTGATGGTTATAAAGGTATTATTATTTGAAGTTGTAAAATGCAGGACCATTTGTCTGCTGTTACGTAGCTTGTGTTACATTTACTTGAATTGATACATGGAACGCTCTGTTCATTTGTAAAGTAAAATGCTCGTATGTTTTTTAAAGTAACTTGGGAGAGAGGGTTTGTTTGTTTTGTTTATTCAATGCCAAAGTGGCAAAATTTCTTTTCTGCAGAAGAATTCAAGTTGAGAAGGCTGCTGGATCAGAAGAGTATATTGAGAAAAAGAAAACATTTCAAAAGAGATGTTCAGGTTAAACCTGCTGAGGCAGGTTTGCTACTCAAAGAACACATTGCAAGTTTTTTTAAAAAAATAAATAACCCAGTAGAAACTGCCACATCACTAAGACACAGACTCCATTACTTTTTTTCAAAAATTGGTCTGTGTTATTTACAGATGTCTATGCACATGAGAAGACTGTTGGCAGATGGGGCATGGCTACGTATAATAAAAGTAGATCACTAAATAATAATTAGCAATAATAACAATTAGGGCAGTAACTTCTATATGGTTCTTCACACATTTGTCTGCCTGTTGATCTGGTCTCAAAAGGTATTTACATCTCTCTGCATCACAACCTTGTAGCAGTAACTATAACTTGACATCAGTAACTATAATGAAGTATATCACTGGTGTAAAGGCTTGCAGAATCTATTTCTAATTGTTTAACAGTCAACTTTGGTTGGAAACTTTTGTAAATCTTTGTTAATTCTTCTTCATTTCTGTCATTTAAACCTACCTTGCCTGTTCTTTTTCTCTTTGAGAAACTCAGAGTGAAGGTTAGTTAGTCACCTCTCCAGACAAAGTAATGACGTGATGTCCTGGTTTCAGCTGGGATAGGGTTATTTTTTCTTCTTAGTAGGTGGTACAGTGCTGTGGTTTGGATTTAGTATGAGAATAATATTGATAACACACTGATGTTTTAGTTGTTGCTAAGTGGTACTTTAAGGACTTTTCAGTTTCCCATGCTCTGCCATTGAGCAGATGCACAAAAAGCTGGGAGGGAGCAGAGCCAGGACAGCTGACCTGAACTGGGTAAAGGGATATTCCATACCACAGAACATCATGCTCAGTATATAAACCGGGGGAGTTGGCCAGGGGCCACCGATTGCTGCTCGGGGACTGGCTGGGCATCGGTCAGCAGGTGGTGAGCAATTGCATTGTGCATCACTTGTGGTTTTTCCCTTGAGTTTTATTCCTCTCTCCATTTCTCTCTCCATTTCATTACAATTGTTATTGTTGTTGTTGTTTTATTATATTTTATCTGATTTCAATTATTAAATTGTTCTTATCCCGGCCCATGAGTTTCCTGGTTTTCTGATTCTCCTCCCCATCCCACTGGGATGGGGGTGGGAGAGACTGAGCAAGCAGCTGTGTGGTACTTTGTTGCAGGTTGGAGTTAACCATGAAACGTGACATCATAGTGCTTAATCTTATAAATTGTGTGAGAAGGATGAGAGGAATGTCGTCATAGTGTGGGAGTTTCATAGTACTGAAGGTGGAATCTGTAAGCATTGCTGCATATTGCCTGAAAAGGGAGTTTTCATGTTCATAATGTATTGTGGTAAAAAAATAGGAAAATAAGTTTGTTTCCATTAGCTGTCAACTCTGTTTGTTCTTAGATTGGAGTAACACTGAGGAAGATGTATTAACCCATGTGGTGGTTTTAGGGTGTTTGTGTGTGGTGTGTGAGGTATCCTTTTGGGCACCTCTCCAGCATCCATGACAGTCAGTGTATAACACAGATCTTCCTCTGAGCAAGTTTTCCTAAGCAGTCTAACCTGGGCTGGGCTGAGCTGGCTGGAACAAAGGGCTGGAGTCTGGTGTCACACCCGTGCCCTCACTGTGTCACACTGGCACTGCATGGTGGCACCCAGCAGTGGAGGAAGGGATCTGTGACACCGTCTCGGTACCTAGGGACAGGACCTGTAACTGTAAGAAATTTCTGCTTTTCGAGGAGTTATTTCCTTGCTCCAAGTACATAAAACTCTTTCTAATAACTTTCTTACAGCAGAATCCAGTTTCAGCGACTCACGGAGGTATTTCGTCTGTCTTTAGGCAGGTAGCGGCCATTCGTGCGAGTTTCCTCACACATCTGTGCAATAATTCCTTTTGCTCCCATGGTACGTCCAGGTACCACAACTGTCTGCCAGATGGAAATTCAAGTGCCAATCTGCATACGTATTCGTGGTGCCGTTCCCTGCCCAAGTAGTGCTACAAATGCTGCACACTTTGATCTCTCTGCGTATAAGACTGTTGCTCTCTACTGGTGCAACTATCAGCAGTGTTGCTGTTACAAAATCATGAATCTTTTATGATTTCCTGCTAGAGGTGCTGTAAAGGGAGTAAGAAAAATACCCCAAAGGTCAAGATGCTCAAAGATGGAATCAAATTAATTATTATGTGCATGTTTGTGTATTTTTAATGATACCTTATTTTTTTAATGCTAAAAAGTGCTGCCTTGAGATTTTTATTTGTTTTTTAAAAATGTGGGTTTTAGTTTGTTAGAAGCACTATAAAACCACGACTGGCCTAGTTTTACTTTAGACTTCGGAAGATGGATGTGTTTATGGATTCAGATCATTGCAGTCAAAATTTTGCACCTGCAGTTATGGTTGCCTGCAGTTCAGTTAAGTTTAAGTCTCTACATCACTGATTGCATCTGTAAATTAAAAACATCTAAGTAACCTAAATTACAAGCACAAATAATTGCAGGTGCAAAACTCATACAAACACAAAATGATCTCTGCTAGTTGGTCTTCTAAATCTCATTGTAAGTTATGCGCTGTATCATGAACCCAGAGTCCTCTTGGGAGAGTCACTAATCTGTATAATGACACCAAAAGCCTCTTGAATCTCGTATTTAGCGAGCAGATGGGAAAGCACACAGGCAGTCATCTAACTCCCTAGGGATTACGCATGTGGATATTGAAGAGTATAACTTATTCCAATGAAGGCTAACATTAACTTGCAATCAAAATTTTCCTTCCTGAGCCACATTTTTTTCTGATGGAATTAAAACAACTTAATGTTGTATTTTTATGAAGTCACAACCAATCTGAGTGGGACACGCTCCCAAGGCAAGCACAGAAATTTTGCTCATCTCATGATTTTTCATTTAATGGATCACAGCATCAGTTTAACACAGAGAAATGCTGTCAGTCTTTTCCAGAAAACATATCTAGTTATCCTTTCTCTGGTGGGTGGTTGTGGTGGGTATTTTTAGTGTCAGAAACAGATCTCTAAGCACATAGCTACAAAAGTCTATTTTTTTCTCTGGTATCAAAACTAAAAATGAATCATTTTCACGCATTCTTTAGCTTCAATAGACATAGGTGTGGAGCTACTTTAAAACAGTGACTGCTTCCTGTCGTACCAGTTACGGCAGTACTGTTAGCAAAAGGGGGGGGGAAAAAAACTTTAAATTCTCTTCTAGTGTTTGAACAACTAAAACTCCTACTGAACAAATGAAGCATTCTGCCAGTTCTGACAATTCAAAATGCAATGAAGAATTTTTCTGTTTCAGAAGCTCTAGGCAAAGCTGTTTTGGCATGTCTGTAGCTTGTTCCTATTGCAAACAAAGGGGCAGCTAGAGGGAAAGTCTTTGGGGGAAGAAAATGCTGTCAGTTGTAAGAAATGAGACATGTAGACCCATTCTACAGCCCAGCTAGTGATTACATGCAGGCAGTTTTGTAAGAGCCTAGACCAGCTGCCAGTGACAATAATGCTGCCATTTGCACTGATTTCAACAGGAATTCCATCAAACAGACCAGCTTGAGGCTTCTCAGAAGCAGGGGCAGAACTGGTACTTTGGTCACTGGCGATGGGGGCCAGACTAAAGTGTTCGGAAGCAGTGGGCAAAGGTGGCCAGGAGCCCTGCGAAGCTGCTGCTGCTGCTCCTGCTGCTGAGCTGGTGGCAGCAGGAGCGAGCGGTGCGTGCCAGCTGCCAAGGTCCTGCCTCTCCAGCCACCAGCCGTCACCATCCTCCCAGGCAGCCCAATTCCTCCCTCGGCAGCAGCGCTCAGCCCGGCTTCCCAGGCCCCTGGCACTTGCAGAGTAAGTGGCACAGGTGTGAGCAGACTGCATTTTTTAAAATGCAATTTAATTCAATACACATTAATCTATTATTCAAGCAGTACGTGGTAACAATGTACCACTTAACTAATTAATTTATGATCATCCTTGGGGAAAAAAATGCCAGAACAAGATGTTCTTTTTTTTACACATGGAGAACCATTGAGACTATGTTGTATGTACAATGTAAGGCTCCAGTTTCACCTTCCTAGAATTTTGGGGGGGCACTTGAATATAGCAAAACACAGAAAGTGTGTGAGAACTATCTAGTATAAGAGAGAAGTCATTGGGATAGAGAGAAATTTTAAGAAAGATTCCTTTTTTTTTTACTCTCACTTTTTGCTGCCATAGACACCAGAAAGGAAGAAGAAAGTTTCATCTTTCCCTTTCTTGAGGGATTTATATTTAGGTGTGTCCCGTGACTCATTTAAATTCATAGTGCAGCCTAGAAAGCCAAAAATTAGCAAGGATTTTGACCAAGAGATTGAGAGGTGATTAATACTCATGGCAGAAAGGCTCATTTCTCAATAAGAACATGTCACATGGATGATGGATCATAATACCTTCATAATATGTCCCACATGTAGTAAATATGGTGGTGACTGTCATTTTGAATAAGTGAGGTAGATTGATGCTGATTATTTATCCATTTCTTGGCCAGTCTGATTGTTTCTGAGCCAGCTCCTCCACTGTTTACTATTTTTCTGAAGTATCTTAATACCTTTCACTGACAGACTCTTCCTTTTTAACCAGTCACTTTTCATACTCCATGTTGTCTTAATTTATTTGAGAGATTTCTGTCATTAATTGGTCTGCTTCTAGTATTCTTGTAGCTGGACACTTGGTCTTCTTATAGCATATAGTATAAGGTCAGTGTTACTATAGACACATGGTAACACATAATTCTGTATTACATTTACTTGCTGCAAAAAAAAAATTGTGTTTTTCCTTAATTCCCGTGTGTTGCAATGAAAGCTCAGTGAAAAAAAGTGTAATATACTATGAAAAGAAGTACCTAATATTTAATGCTGGCGTCTAAAATGGCAGATATCTGTATAGTAGACACAGAACATAAAGAAATATATTTGCATAATAGAAATTCAGAAGCCAGCTTGGCTAAGTGTGTCATTGATAGCTTTATATGAGGTTCCTGTTAAGACATGTGTTTAACATTTGCAGTAGGATAATATACATAACACACTTCAGAAGAAAAAGAGCTTTTTGGAGAGCAACGGAGTGTCCAAGCCTGGTTTTCTGTGAATGTGTCCAACATTTACTATCTTTTCAAATATGCCCAGCTCTGTGCCTGTTGCCCCTGAACGACATCCAGCCTCCCCTAGAGCATACCTCTTCAGCTGGGCAAATGGTTGTAGGCACCGTGATTGAGAGTGAACTACATGTGACGTGGCCAGTGGCTTGCTGCTCTCAAAATAAATGGCTAAATTAGAAGTCCCTTTTTCTCAGTGGTAGTACTAATTCATGCCTGCCTTCACCAAGCTCTTGTTGGTTTGTCTGAAACCTTTGGGAATTTAAAATCTTTTAAATCTCCAGCTAGGTCAACATAAAGATTACTTCACACTAATAGCTATATTAAAGTAATACTGCCCTGTTTTCAATTGGGTTTATTTTCTGTTTGTAATAAATTCACAACATGCCACATACCATGAAATAAAAAGGTACCTTTTCCCTGGTATAAATTACATTCTAGCAAATTGTATTACATTTAGACATATTGTCTTCCTCTTTTTGAAGAATACCCACCCTTTTACCAAGCATGTCTTCAAAATTCCTTCCTTTTGTTGAAATAAAACATTTTGTAAAATCAGAAAGTGGCGCATTTGTTTAATGTAATTGACGTGGTCATGAAACCCAGGTTTTTTATTTATACTTGGGATAATGCAGAGGTAATGAAAGCAGAATTGGACCTAAGAGTTCTTTTGTTTCAATTATAAAACAATGTGGGTAAGAGACTTGGATTTGACAGCAACAGAAGAAAGGCAATATTGTGTTCATGCCTTCAATCAGCTTTATTAGATCCTTAAAGGGAAAATTATGTGAAAGACAGAAGAAGAAAACAACAAACTAAGCAAGATCCCAATTTCAGTATAATTTGGAGAAAATAACTGATTTAGGTTGGTCGTCTTGCCAGGGTGAATGACTCAAGGCTTCCAAACAAGAAATGGAAACCAGAAGGATAGCGAAAGCCTGAAAGAACAAATTGAGAAGATATGATTGACTGTAATGTTTCAAAATCAACTGCTGCAAAGATGAGTTTGGGCTGTTGCCCAGAATACAATTGAATGGTGATGTTCATTTAGACCCTTAATGCTGAAACAAAATAAGATGTAGCTGTGTTTCTGTTAGAGATTTACTCGTTCTTTCCAGTGTCTCTAGCAAGGGATATGATGTCACGTCCTCTCTCTTCTATCAAATGCTGCAGTGATTGCTGCTGTGGTTCCTTAATTTTTCTGAACACCAGTTATCTGAAGGAAGACCTGAACCCAGGTGATAATATCTTTCAAATGTGACATATCATCACCATTCATTACTTGTCTTTGAAAAATTTTATACACCATGTGCAAGTAGGCTTAGTGTTACTGACCAAGGAACGTTGTGTGTGTTTGTACTTTCTGACCAAGCCACTCAAGTTTTTTTTTTTTTACTATCATGCTAGTTTTTTTAAAATTAAGTAAATACCTCATTCTGCAAAGATTTCCAAAATTACACCTTTTATGGGCACAGTTTTTAAAGCATTGTTTGGAAAAGTTGGGGGCAGCTGCTTGTTCTCCACCTCGGGCACAGAAGGTTCTTAAAGAAACCATGCTTTATGCAAAAAATCAGTCAGTTGACAGTAGGCAGTGATGAGCTGGGATTGTCTTCTGCTTCCTCTTTTCCTTTCCTTTATTCCTTTCATCTCGCTGGCTGTGCTTACTAACCTTTTTTGTTTCTTTCAAATGAGGAAGGAAAAAAAAACCCTAAACCACAGTTCATAATTAAATACTGAGCTAGTTCTTACCATGTTTACTGAATTACATATTGCATATATGGATGTATATCCTCACAGTTTTCATGTGTTTTTAGATTTCTAGACTTAATGTGTTCCATAGGAATAGACCTTAACTCCTTCCTGTCTTTTTCATGATGAGCTTTGCCTCCACAGAGGAAAAGAGGACTAAAGTAGTGAAATCCAGTTAGAGATCCCTTAAAAACTTTAGGGGTTCATAGGGAGTGAATATGGTTGCTGAGCTCTGTGGATTCTCCTAGTTCACAGTAGAGATTCTTCTAGCAGAAAATCTTCAGTGTGGACCTTACAGTTGCACTAAGCAGATCAGCTCCACGACACGCGCAGTGGTACCTTTGCACGGGTATCTTTGCTGCAGGGTGGCTGACCTGGTTAAGAGGGCTTTGAACCAGGAACCGCAGGGCAGGGAGTTACAGCAGCTCTGAGGCAGCAATGGACAGGCTGGCAAGCAAAGCGCCTGGGGTGGCGTGAACAACGAGGAACACAAAATCAAAAGAGCAGGGCTCAGGTGGGGTCACCCCAAGGATTTGCACGAGCAAGGAAGTCTCTCTGAAGTGCCTGCACACTACGGCA
>JAVJGJ010000060.1:62670746-62687789 GCA_035590215.1 Microhierax caerulescens | reverse complement strand
AGACATAGACATAGACATAGACATAGACATAGACATAGACATAGACATAGACATAGACATAGACATAGACATAGACATAGACAGAGATAGAGATAGATATAGTAGGTATAGATTACATAAAATTTAGGTGATGCAAAGTGGATCTTTGGCTTCAAGCCATCTCCAAAAGTCTGCAGCTATTGTAAACTCCTTAGGTGTTTATGGAGCCAGACAAGAGAGGGGCAAAGACCTGAATGAGTACAGTGGCAAGATATTGCCCACATGTTTTTTCCAACATGAAATACATACATTCTGTTATGTCTCTCTGAATAGCTAACTTGTGTTAAAACTAAGTTGCCAAAAAAAAATACTTCATCTATTTTGAGGCATATTTAAAACTAAACTTCCAAAGATGTCTTAACCTAGAGTCCAAAGATGAGCATGCAGGGGTTCTTATATGCAGCTTGCACAGTTTTTTCCAAATCTGTTTTTAGTGACTGCAGTTTTTCATATTATCATTGCTATGTCAAGAAAATTAAAACAATGACATAACACTTCCTCTTCATTGTCAAAATTGTTCCTCTTCCTTTAAATATGATTTCTTGTCTACTCAGAAAAAAAATAATTTTTACTTAGTCATTGCTAATTCTTTTTATATCATCTCATCAGCACATAATAGAATTGGTAGCACATTAGTTACTTAGCAAGTAAGCAAAGAGTATCATTATTTGTCTGTAGGCTTGGAAACACTGAAAGGTTAATTGTTTTACTCAAAAGTAAAAATAGAATTGGCAGTATGGTAATGATATGTTGTTTATGGATCCAAAAATATTTTTTTTTCTTCAATAGATTGCTTGGCTTCTACAAAGGAATACTTCCTCCCATCTTGGCTGAGACACCCAAAAGGGCGGTGAAGGTAAAAACCCCATACTTCCTCCTTTAAAAATGTGAGTAGGGACAGTGGCAGCTGTAAAACATTTTATTTCTCCCCAACTGATTGACATTAGAATCTTAAACTTATTTGGCATATTAATCCTCTGATTTTTACTAGGAGGAAACTTTCCTATTGATAGCACAATAAAAAATGTGCTTGAGTGAGAAGTGTAGGATAAGGCTTTTAAAAGCTAGGCTGGTTTTGACCTGTATGTATTATGTTACCGGGGGGGAGGGGGAAGTACAATTACTTTATATAATCAAAATTTATAAAATACTTTCAGTGATATTTTAGTCTCATAATTCCCTCTGGTTTAGACATTTTGTTTTACTGAAAATGCCTAGCAACTTGCAAAACTAAAAATAGCTTAATAAATTAACATAAGAAGCCATTAAAGAAACCACTCCTACTAAGTACTTACTCAGTAACTTGTAGCAGTATATCTGTAGGTTTGAAGTGCTGCCCAGAGTTTTCTGGTACTCCAAAGAGCACTCTACTCCATACTCTCACTTTTTTACAGATTGAACATAGTAATGGGTACAACTCCTCATCATGCAAAAAAACATTTACCCCAGCTCTTACAGTTGAAATAGATGCGAGCCTATCAAAGTGTATTCACTGACAAATGCTGATCAGATTTTTTTATCCTTTATGTTGATTTATAGAGCATTATTTTAGTAACATTCCTAAATAAAATACATTTTTTCAGTTCATTCATGCAACATTTTTAATTAAAAACTAGTAATTAAACACCTCATCTTAATTAATCTAATCTATCAAAGCATCTATTGTGTTCTGAGCAAATGTTTCTTTGTCTTTTACTTCAGAACTTAGAAGTTTCCCATAGTCGCACCAAATCTGTCTAAAAACAGTTATTATACAGAATGTCTTGATTTTCCTTACTTTCATTTTTGGTTTCTCTCTAAAAAGGCTGCATATAATTCTGGCCCTTAGTCTGCAATTAATCATTCACATTCCAATTCCTTTACAGAGGAATAATAATATTTGTATAAAGTGACAGGATGTGACCTTGTAACGGAATCCTAAAGGAGATCTGGTAATGTCATCTTCTTGTTTGCGTTGGCATTTTAGATGCAAACGACATATGTCACCTAGCTCAAAATTGCTTAGTACAACTAAGAAAACTGAAGTTCTATTTAACAGCAAAGTGGCAGTGAAGAATAGATGGATGATATTTAAAAGATTCCTAAGAACTCATTTTCTTCAGACTGTGGTGTTTCCATTTAATTTCATTTGAAACAGGTCAAAGTCAATCTGACCATGCCTTTTAGATTCCAGCATATATTTAATTAAAGCACCAACCTATGTTTCATTTCTCTCCTACCAGCCAGAGTCATGCAACAATCTTGATTCACTTTCTCTTACTCAGATTTATTAAATTGGCTTTATAGAATCATAGAAAGATTTCAGTTGGGAGGGATCTCTGGAGGTCATAGGGTGAGCCTCCGGCTCAAAGCAGAGCTGACTTCATGGTTTGATGAGGTTGCTTGGATGCCTTGTCTAGTCAAGTTCTGAAAATCTTCAAGGACGGAGACTGCAGCCTTCTCTGTGCTCCTGCTCCAGTGCTTAATGGCTTTCACTGTGAAGAATTTTGCCTTATCCAGTCCAAACTCCCCTGTTGCAACTTCTGCCTATTGCCTTTTGTGCTTCTTTTGAGGAATTCTGAAAAAGTCTGTCTTTGTCTTCTGTATAACCTTTAGACAGTGGAAGACAGGTATTAGATCCCCTCAGCCTTCTTGTTTCCAGGCTAAACAGATTCAGTTCTCAGCCTTTTGTATATCATAAGCTCCTTAAATGGCTTACTGGTGCACCCCTACTGGGGTGCTTTCTACCTCATTCTTGGGCCCAGTGAGGGCTCAAGATTAGTGTTTCTGCAACCATGAGAACCAGGTTTAAATGCTAATATTTTTTATTATTATTAAATCATTGAATTTTTAAATTATTTAGACTATTCCTTTAAATTTTATGCTGTTCTTAGGACAGCAGGAGGAGTTTAAGTTGTTCCTAGAACACCAGGAGGACTTTTAAGTTACCTTGAGATATTAATCATATTCTACATTAGAAGAATTCAGTGACAGAATAGGGCAGGACAGAAATGTCCTTGTAAGAACCTGGATACTGAAGCAATTCAATGTGAGGAGTTATATGCCAGCACAATTTCTAACACCCAAAATACAGTTTGTACCCCTGCTTTGACCTGAAGAGAATCCAGCTTGTGTCAAATTTCCATATTATCCACTGGTTTGGATATGACCCCAACGGAAAAGTCACTGCTTCCTTTGGCACACTCTCCACCTTTTATTCTTTTAACGCTTTTCCTCATTTTACCAGGCTCCAGGATGTTCTTTGTCCATTGCCAAACTGGCTAGTGAGATTTAGAGGAAGACTATGTCCGTGCCTATGCTTTTGAGACTTGAGAAAGCAGAAAAGGTAGAGAGACAATTTCTAGGTTCCAGCAGGCTTGGTTTGTGTTTGCAATGAACTTTTTTGAAAGATTCTAGTTGTAGTCTTTCATATCTCATAAAAGTGTCTAGAGAATGGACAAGGGAGATTCTGTACTGTGAAGAAATGTACTTGTGCTACTGGAATATTGTATTTTTCTGGTGTAGATGTTTGCAAATAAAAATAAAGCTACTAAAATGAAGGTATTTAGCCCCAGTTATTCAGCTAAGCGTTGAAGATACAGCTTCACTTTTAGTCAACTATGTTCTCATGTCTGTCTTGCTATTTCTTTTTTTTTCTCTCTCTCTTTATTTCCCTTCTAAAAAGAAAGCTGGTATTTCTGGAAGACGAAAAGTCAAAGTTTATAACTTTATGTTAGATTGAACTTGGAGGAAAGAAGTGATGATGCCAATACAATGGTTAACAGATGAACTTTTGGGGCAAATTTATATTGTTCATGTGTTCCCAGACATCTTGTTGCAAGCATATATTTTTACCTTAAAGTTATTGAGACATCTGGTAAGTACTTTGGCTATTTTCTGTGTAACTTGAATTAAAGTGTATCTTTGCCAGATGGACAATATTGGTTATTATGTACACAAAAGCGTGTTTTATATACATTTATTCTGAGATATGGGGGTTTTGTGCAAAGCTATTAACTTAATAAAACTGTAGAGAAAAAGATAAACTGTGCCATGTTTTTAAAAATATTTTGGGTGGATGTACATGATATAAATCCATATGATATAACTAGAAAGTTTTTGGCAAAATTGTATGTATGCTAGCCACTCTAGTACACCCAGCAACATTTATATTGAGTTTTATTGCTATTGATTTGTTTTCTTTAAAAAATTATATAAATCATAGTTCCTGTTAAGTAGTTATTTTATTTTATTTATGAGTCTAGGAAGCTATTGATTTTTAAGGTAACATTTTTAAGACCAAAAAATTGCTAGGTAATGTATTTCTGCCATTATTACAACCATTTACAGGTCTGTAACACTATGGAAAATGTTAAGGAATACCAGAAATTCCATTAAAGGTTAGGAGGGTAACAATGAGTAGAAAGATGCTGGAGAGAGAATAAAGCAAACTTTATCACAATAAGAGATGAATTTAGTTCAGCAAAGTAACTCACCCATCCACAACTGACATTTTCTCAGAGACTTCCTTTTACCTATAAAATACCTTCAGAAATCCAAAAAGATAGACCTACAGTCAGAGTAACACTTCTATCTTTTCTGATTATTGGCAAGGCCAGTACAAAAATTTTAAACATATTTGCAGGATGGTTGCAAGATTAGTATTCAATCTGTACACTATTTGGAAGGCAGTTAAAATCTGGGCTCTGCATCTAGGACCTTTTCTACAAAATGAGAAAATAATCCCTCCTGAGGATAAAAAGAAGTATCTCTCCCCTTGCCAGAGTATCAGTCCTTCAGTTTTCAGAATTTAACATCTTAATTTTGCATTCCGTATACATATTGCCTCCTGGTTTAAATGTGGTGGCATTATTAACACATTAACACCCAGTCCTCTGATGGTTTTGGTGTGATTCTAGTGACTTTTCATTTGAAGCAGGTCTTGTTTGAAAAATGTTATTGACAGGGTTCTAAACAAGTTAAAATGACAATGTGGTGCTTATCACTCGTGCTCCTGTACACGTGGTTTATGGAAAAGCTGTTTTGTCCTGATAGGTCTGTGGCAACTGAGCCCGGAGGGACTAAGCTTGTCTTCTTTGGCTGAGACCCAGCACAGGTCACCCAGTCTTTCTGTTTTGTCTAAAAAAATTCTGTTCCCTTATGTTTCTTATGATTCCCACATCTCTGTTGACCTCATTTCCCATCGCCTTCCTCTCACAGTGAAAGTGTGCTTGCCACACGCTTGGGCGGGTGTACAAGGAGGGACCACAGCTTCGCGCGTGGGAGCGAAACGTGCAGACTTTCAGAGGATCCCACCTTCATTGAAATCCGCTTGCTCTAAACTAATCCAGTGTTACAGGTCAGCTTTGGAAAGTGGCCAGGAAAGTCAGAGGTTCTAGTTATTTACTTGTGCTATAGGGGGATGTGACAGCTCTCACGCTAGGGGTACCCGCCTGCGCGGATGCCGTCTCGGTGAAGCTGTGACCGGTTTTTGTTGTTCAGTCCCGTAATACTGGACGTGCTTCAGCGTGCAAAGTTGTGACTAATTCTTGGACAGACTGCAGGACTCACAAATAGTGAGCTGTACGTACAGGCCTTGTGTTGTTCCATGTGTGAAAATGACGTGGAATAACACCTTCAATATCTTTGGGTTTACATGAATGCAGGTGTCTGCTCTTTATAACCTGCAAGATTTTCTGCTGTCCTTATTCTTCATGCTAGAAAATAGGTATTCTGCCCTCAGAATTGTCTTAGGTGGCATTCAGCTGAAGTGCTTTTTCGGTGGCTTCAGCAACCTATTTGCAGAATATGAATTTTTAAAATTACAGGGTTTGGGAAAATTTGCTCTACACAGAAGCACTGGATTAGAAAGGATCTCTTAGGTCAGCAAGTCTATTCCCTTGCTGTTCTTTAATCTCCTTCATAAATTTATCAAACTCTCCCTTACAAGTGATTAAGATTTTTCCCTCATTATTCATATTGGAAGACTGTTTCAGGACCCCTCTCCTTTGATTTTAAGAAAGCTTCACCAGTTTTCAAGCCACATCGTGTTTATGAGTAGTTTTTACTTTTATACCCAATTACTTTATGTTACATGTCTTTCCTTTCCTTGTTTTTCATTCTCTTGCAGCCTCTCTTTTGCTAGACTAAACAAGGCAAGCATTTATTCTCCTGCTATCTTCATTCTTAAAAAAATCTTTACATTCTCCTTATGGTCCTGGTAACCCTGTTTTGAACATGCTGTAATCTGAACTCCTTTTTTGAACAAAGGTGGCCGGGATTGTGTGCTTTATTTCAAGGGCATCTTAACAATAATTTGTAAAATATCACAAATGCTTTTTCTTTAGAATATACCTTGACTCTTGCATCTTAGATTCTGTGTCCACAGATAGAAATAGGCAGTGAGAGTCTGCCTGCCCATCAATGGGAAGATTCTTACTGACTTCAGTGGAGGCAGTGTTATTCTCAACACTCTTCTTGGAAGAATTAATCCACTAATTTATTCTGCTTTGATTTTTAGAAGATTTCACAAAAGGTATTCTGAAAATTAATGGATCTGGGTAGCAAGAAATAGGTTGCAAAGTGAACCATTTACAAATGGTTGCCTTTCTCCATGTTGGTGCAGGTGAAACTGAGCTTCTCATTTCTTTCCTGAAGTTCAAGCACCCATCTTTCAAAACTCATCCTCTAAGAAACTGCAGATACTCAAAGGTTCTGAGCACTGAAAGCAGAGAATCGGGTGAAAGATTAATTTGTGAAGAGCAAAAACTAAAATAAATGTGTCTGTTGACAGTAGATTATAAAAATCTGCAGACTTTCCCTCTTCAAGATGTGCAGTTATGTCTCTCTGATGAGAAGTAGACTAGTATCTGAGAATTGTGAAAGTAATTGCAGCATATTGCATTAAAGATGTGAAGGTAGTTTCTTGGGAGAAATGACAGTATCTGCTACTACATTTATAGCAGTATATGAAAGTTCAAGTGCTAGAAGAAAAGTTTTTAAATTAAAACTATGAACTATGTGTTGTAAGCGAACTCTTACATAAAACATTAATTGCACTTATGCTGCTATTATGCATGATACACTAATAAAATCAGTTCTGAAGCCTAGTTGTCTACTGTTGCACATCTAACACTAAACAAAAGTGGCTTACATTTATTTTGCAGAACTGCACAAGGCTACTCAGGGTACAAGGTAGTGAAGATCCATTGTAGTTTGAATTTACTAATTTACATAAGTAACTCATAATTTTTTTCAACACACTGATTTTTATTTACAGTTTTTCACCTTTGAACAATACAAGAAGCTATTAGGATATGCATCATTACCGCCAGGACTGGTATGTACAGATACAGAACTTCATGTTCTAATTTAATATGTGTATACTGAACAGTCCCACCAGTTTTCTTCCACAGAAGGAGCCCAAAATTAAAGGAGACAGTTCAACCAACAGTTTTTCGGAACAGACATGTCCCTTGAAAACAACGATAACAGAATTTAACAAAATGATAGTTATGTTAATTTTTGTATCAAATTCCTTCAAAGTAATTCCTTACAACGTCATAACATTTGTCAACATGAGTAGTGACAGTAACCATGGAAGATTCTGTGCGCAGCTTGTCATTCTTTATTCTTGCAAAATAATGAAAAAAAGTTGAACATTATCAATATTTATTCATGTGGTAGTGACTCGTTTGATGCCTTGACCTCACAGTGCTATTCTGCGAGGCACAGTGCAACTGTAACAAAAATACTGATCTTGGTCTTATTCTGAAGATTTTATAATAGAAACATAAACTATTGGTAAGAAGCTGCTACCTCCTTTGAGGTCAATGGCATAATTCTCTTGTACATCAGTGGAGTTAGGATTTCATGTCAAGAATGTAACTGTTTTAAAATACGTACATACATATACACAAAAATGTCTTAATGCTAAGATGTAGATTGCATGTGTCTTCTGCATTCTTGTATATAAAGCTTAATTCTGCTATTGTACCATTTGGAATAAAATACTTTCTGTAAGAATTGCTGCTTTCTTTGGTAAGAATGTAAGTAATATTAAATATCTATTTTTCACAATAATGACATCACGAATGTAGGAAACAACTGATATTTTTATGGTTATGCTATAAAGGTGTTGGTTATTTCAGGTCTCTTTCAACCAGTATTGTTTCCATTTACATCTACCTTCCACTGCAGTGAGTCATGAAATAATATTAACTAATCTTCCTCTTAATTATTTGACTGACCCTATAGCTGTTTGCAGTATCTCCTATTTTATCATATATTTTTCAGCAGGCTTTTCTCATCCTATGTATATAGAGAGGTTGGTATTTGTTCTCTAAGAAGTGGAAAGAACATAGTTTAAGGTTCCGTAGTACACCAGCACGGTTTTTTGGGGGGATCTATGCTGGAAACTCATAAACAGGACCAAAAGCTGCTCATTATATATGATTCATATGATTCATATAGCAGATGCAGCACCCAGCCGACACCCCTGACATTTGTGGTGCAGTGCATGTGAAGATGCACAGAGGCATTTTTGCCCCCAAGATAGCTATGGTAGGTAGGGAAGAAGAAGGCTCAGAGGGATTCTGGTCTGAGCTAGGCAGAATGCTTCTAGGTGCCTCAACAGACCTCCTAAGGCAACATTTTTTGTTAAAAAAGGAGTGCATACATTAGCATGTTCTTCCTGCTGGCTTCAGTCTCGTGGCTGATGATGAAAGGAGTAGGTTATGTTCCCACCTCATATTGGTAAAATAGATTTGCTGGTAACACAGTCTTTTCCAAAGGCAGGAAGGCTGGAGCCACTGCCCTTCTAACTTACCATTCTTCTCTTTCTTGAGCTCTCAAGAATCCCTGCTCAAATCCCTCTGTACTGAATATTTTCCTTCTCACTAGTGTTTTTTTCCTTGCCATTGGTTTCCTTGAATGTCAGCAAACATTGTCAGGACATTTTATTTTGGTTCTGTGAATCTTTTCAGCCCCTAGAAAGTCTGAAGGTGTTACATGGAAGCAATAAATGTGTAAAGTGATCACTAAAATCAACTCCTCTGCATCTTCTCAGTTGATCTAAATATATCATTATTATTTTTTCTGTTACAAACAAATTAAGGTATTTTTAAATGCTGTGTCATGATGGAAGGCAAAGCAGTGACTCTCCATATCTGTGGCTGTAATGTACCATCAGCTTCTATGTAAATGAAGTTAATTCATCCTTGCAGTGAATGCTGATGTTTCTGTGTGCACCACTCATTCCCATATAAACATTTCCAGGATTGGTATTTACTTAGGAGAACTTCTCTTCTACTTATTCAACTTGCTGAAGTTCTGCGTTATCTTAATTTCTTACATTTCTTTTAATTTTAGGTTAATATGGTAGTGTTACATGCTTAATGCTCAGAGCAGAGTTGTTATATTTTTCCAGTGCTACATAACTGCATTTACATTTATGGGGTTTTTCAGACTCCACCCAAAGATAGCATGAGGGCATTGTTTTTGAATGTTTTCGTAATAAATTGATACCACAATTTTTCTTCCAGCTGGAAAGAGAATTAATTGACAGCGCTATGACATTTTATTTTTTATTTTTCAGAATGTGGTTTATGGCTATCATACTGTTTTCATGAACTGTCAGCACCTAATCAAAGGCTAAAATTGTTTAGTAATAGAGTACTGCTGCATCACTGTAATCTCACAATTTGCATTGTATCATTCAGTTTCATAATCTGATGTATGGGAAATTTTAATCCTTTATTTTTAACTTTAATTTTAATTTCCCTAGGCATTTGCAGTTGCTGGCTTGGGATCTGGGTTGACAGAGGCAGTTGTGGTTAACCCTTTTGAAGTAGTAAAGGTTACCTTACAGGCAAATCGGAATGCCATCGCAGAGGTATGAGAATTGCTCCATTCTTTATCTGGTTTATTAGGCTTAATGGTCTTCAAGGTTCATATTTAGAGCAGAATGTCTGTAATGGGTCAATACAAATTTTTTTCTCGCGAGCTTAGCAGAAAAGGAAAAAGATAGAAGAGACTCAATGGACGATGCCTTCCAATATGCAGAGATGCAATACAGTATTGTCAGCAGCAGCAGCAGCATCTCCCTCGTAAATATTCTGTGCCTGAAGTGCACCTTCACCCCTCCAGAGTCGCAGCCCAGCGCTGCGAGGGGTTGTAACCCAGAAGTATGAACCTTGTACACAGTGCGTTACCCCAGCAGGCTCCAGGCTCCAAATGAGCACCAAAGGTTAGCATAAAACACCACGTCCCCGTGCCTTCACCGGGGTCCAGCTAGTGTATTTCATGTTCAAAATGTAGCTGGTAGATTTCAGAGTCTGCGGTGAAATTATTTATATTATAAGTCTTCACATTTATAAACACAAACCAGGAAATAGTTATACAGTAAAGCACACCAATAATTTAAATTCCTGTTTCACTTCAGTTTTATTATTCAAATATTGTTTCATGCAAAACTGACTTTGTCCATGGTTCTGGGTACTGCTGAAAGGGGAAGAAGGTTAAACTGGAAAACAGTGATTCCTCCAAATCAAGTGTTCCCGTGAATGTATCAGCTTCAGTTAATTTTAATGTAGAAAATTCAAGGCTAAAGTGAAGGAAGGTAATGACACGGTTCCTTCTCTATTTTCTCTGTGAATAAGACTAACGATTGTCAAATTAGCTCTTTCAAAACCTTTTGAGAAATCAGCTGCACCATGATAGAAGTGCCAAATCACATAAGCATGGCATGAAAAGGTTGGCTGAATCCCTGGTGAGACATGATTTTTGCATATTCTGCTATTAAATTTTGACTGAGTTAATATTTGCACGCCTTGTAACACTTCCCTGCACAAACTGAACCCTTTTGGGGGGTGCACAGGAATGAGATTTATCCCCCAGCCATTTAGGTAAGCTGTTTGGGCCAAGCTCCTCAGGTGCACTCTGAGCAAATATTGCCACTGATTTCCAAATATCATAGCTCGTACCTACTCTGTAACTCATCCAAAGAAGCATTCTCTTCCAGAATAAATTTTAAAACTTTTGGTAAATTTCCATTCAGTTCTCAGTGCATGTGAAAGAGGCGTTTGGTTGCTGCAAGCCTCCAGCCTAGAGCTCTTTTAACCGTGGGTAGCAAAATCACTGAGACAGGGCTAACACAGCACAGGGGTGAAAAGGGCAGGACCCTGGGAGGAGAGAGACTGAGCAGGAGAAAGCAATGTGTGAGAATATCTGTCTTGCACGGAAGTAATATCAAAAATTATGGACTACTACTGCTCCAGCAGTAGTAAACTAAGCAGATATTCTGGATCTTTCTTCCTCACAGTTGTGAAGATACAATTAACCTATCTTAGTAAAAACCTCTGGCTTTGAGAGTAAATACACCAGTATTATATTTTGACTAAACTACTTCCTGTAAAGTTGCAAGAAACCAATATTTCCTTTAGCTTCATACATTTTAATTTTTTTCTCTATTGTAAACTTTATGTCAAGTCTGGAATGTTTTAGTTAGCAAATTTTATGCAATTTCTTACTTTAATTGCAGCATCCCTCCCTTGGTGACCTTCAAAATACTCCAGTAATCACAATGTAGCTGTTCAAAAACATTCTGAGTTGTTTTGTTTTCGAGGAATATTTTTTAAATTTAATTTAAATGAGAATTTTAACAACATCCAAAAAATAGTGTATTATCATACAAATAAAATTGTAAAAGAATGCTATTGGGACTGCACTAGGAACCTAGTTTACACCTAAAATATAACTAAAAGTATCTATTTGCCCTATTGAAAAAGTCCAAAGGACCACAGTTGTGAAATCACAAAGACAGTGAAATGACAGACATATCAATTTTTAATGTGGGGGTTTTTTTAGTGTTACAATTTCACATTTTGTTGTAATTTGGGAAAACTCCAGTGACTTCATTACCACGGTCTCAAGTTCTCATTAAGAATATGTTAAAGAACATTTCACACTAAAGCATGTCAACTCAAGCCTGTTGGAAGAAGCATGTGCATGTTATGTTACACAGCATAAGACAATAGTACACTCATTTCATTACCATGCACTGTTTTTCTAAAAGGTTTAAGTAAAGGATGTACCTGTCCCATTGTGTAGCTTTCATACTATATGATGAAACTTAATGCAGTTCACACATTTCTTTGGCTATTGTATTGAAATAATAAATATATCTTGTTTAAAAGGAACAAGGAAGAGCATGAACACATAGTCCCACACCCAGACTCCTGCCTGCCCCCAAAGCAAACATTCACACACTACAGTGACAGCTGAATTATTCTGTGGTACCAGATCATCTTTTGAGGGTTGATAGGTTTAAAGAGGAAGGCCACTATAAATCACATATTGGCATTTTCATAATGTAGATCGCTACAGGTAAAAATAATGGTGACGTTTTGTTAAGGTAAACTGCTAGAAGGCCTAACACCTTGTTGTTTGGTTTTCTAACTTTTTTTTTCTTTTCCCTGTGGCCATGGATAACTCACCAACTGTAGAAGGTGATGTGGAAACAAAAATCTTCTCACCTGACTTAAGTGTTGTGATTAATTAAACAAATAAAAATTTCTGCTTTATAGTGAGAAGACTCTGACTCCATATGCCAGTGACTAGGTCTCTATTTAGTATAAGTCAACAGTTGTTTATACAATAAGTTCCTCCATCTGAATTAGTCATCCTAAGGTCCTTCCATCATCAGTGATGAAACACAGACCTCCTATGGCTTGATCAGCTGACATTTTAGATGCCTACTTTGTACAAAGTGAAGTGCTGTCTATGACAGCCCTCTTTATTGCTAAAGGAATGAAAAAGTGAGTCTTTTTGTGTAGCTCACATGTAAATGTAGACATTGCAAGTATCTACATTTGGACTGATGAGTCCCATTTCAGGTGTTCAGCAAGTGACAAGCTTTCCCTCTGAGTCATTAGTAAATCCATATTCAGGATGAGAACACAGGATACCTTACTATTGAAAACTGTTGTATTCAGCTTAAATCACTTTTTTTCAGGACCACTAGTTAGTTTTTAAAGATCTAATCTATCTTCTTTTTTTTGTGCGTGAGAAGGGATGCTATTGGTAATATCTGGACCATATTCCATGCTGGATATCTACATTTTAGAATAGATTCTGATTTGAATCCTTGAGGGTAGTTAGAAAAGTAAACTATAGTAAAATGTATGTAGAACATTAACAGGATAATATTAGTTACCAAATATGAAAAAAACAGAATGAAACTTGGTATTAAAGACTAAACTTGTCAGTCACCTAAATAAGCAGTCATGTGCTGTGTCAGATATAACAGGCATCATTTGGCTGATGCTGTTGATCTACCACAGTGATATTTTGAAATGGAAAGCTATTAAACAAATCAGTGTATTGAAATTAGCAGTATTCACAGCGTTGTAGTCAAAAGTCTTCTATATTTTCATGTTTGAGCCTCCTAGTGGAAGTCATGTTTTGACTTTCTAATTAAATATTTGGTTATACAGAGCTGACATTATGCTTTGGAGAAAGCCAAATTCAAGTCAACAAATTTTTGAAAGGAACTTTTCTATAATTCTGCTAAGAAGAAATCAAAAATGTCCAGAAGGGGAACATCTGATTCTGAGTATCACAGTATATTGGAAATAGATCAAAAGTGTATTTAGTCAGGCAGATCCTGTCTGAGGAACTGATCATTATATAAGTGGATTCTGAGAAGTTTCTTCCTTTCTGCCTTTCATTAGATGGAAGTTGGCTGACTAAAATGATTCCTATGCCTTTTGGGTATCATTTTCAAAACAGGATTTTTAAAGTCAATTTCCTAAATCTGTACCTTGGAATTTAAATGGGTGTCCTGATTTTCAAAATCTAACTATACTTTTTAAGTCAAATAATTCATTAGGAGAGCAAAACAGGTTTTCCAGTTGGATGCTTAAGAAAAAAATAAAAAAAAACACCGTTTCAAGATTTTCAACACTAGAAGTTGAACATGTGATCTGGTTTTAAAAAGTGCTGTGTACACAATAAGTCACTGGCCTTCAAAAGTCAGTATCTTAAAGCAACGGTTTGCATTCTTAACAGCATGAAGAGCCTCAGAGGATGCAGAAGGGTTCCCAGACAATATATATACCTTTTGTCACCCTTTCAAACCTATTCCTAACATTGAATCTGGAAACCGTGTTGTGGTTTAACCCAAAACCAGGACAACTGCCAAACTGATCTTCAACACAAATATTTATAGTCTCCCTTGCTGCATTAATTTGTGGCTCCCAAGGACTTGCTTCTGTAGCCATAATGGCTAAAAAATTTCCTGTTCCAATTCTGTCTCTTTTATCACTCCCTCACCATGCATATTTCTGTGCCTTTGGTTTTACTAGAGAAGCCGGCTTTAGCCTCTTGCTATCCAGAATAATTGTTATATACTCCGGTTGTGTAAGGGTTTCATCAGTCGTAATCTTAAGAACACAGCATCAACGATAAAAGAACTATTGCCAAATTCACACATTCAAAGCCACATGTTGCTCAGTAAAATCTTTTTTTTATTATTATTATTTGAAGACCTTTTTCTTTGCTTTAGGAATCCTCAGTCTTTTACAATACTCAAGTCATGCTTTCATCTTTTTCTGCAATCAAAAAAATGAGGAATTTTTTTTTTTTTAATGAAAGTTGTGATTTTTACATGATCACAGGAAAGGCAAAATAACAACTATGGTGAGACAAGACAAAACGGCAACATTGTGTTTGTCAGCAGGATGGAAGTGATGCTATGGGTGTTGTTTTCTTTTTGTAAAGATGATCTCTTCCTTCTTTTGCTTGCCTTCTGTAGCAACCATCTAGCTTTGTTCAAGCTCGGCAGATCATTAAAACCAATGGCCTGGGCTTCCAAGGACTCAACAAAGGTCTTACTGCAACACTGGGCCGTCACGGAGTTTTTAACATGGTTTACTTTGGATTCTACTTCAATGTGAAAAACATTCTTCCAGTCAATACAGTAAGTTCTTCATACAGTGCAATAGACAAACAGACAAGAGGTGTGGCAATTTATTGACACTGACTTTTTCTGTGCAAAGCTGTGGTATTTAGTAATAAACAGTAACTAACCAAGCTCCCTGTTTTGCAGAAATCTATAGCATTTTAATAGAAGCAAACCAAGGATTTGTACTTCTTATGTTTTAAGCAAAGCTGAGTATAAAAAGTCATGCTTGAATTTTCATTCTTATGAATTTCCCTTATACCATGGTAGCAACGTAAAAAGGCAGAAACTGAGATACAGATATGTTACACATATGTTAGGTATTTATGCACTTTTTTGGGGTAAACTGGCTTAGAAGAGAAAAATCAGTTGCTAGAACTTCTTTCAGTATCCACAAAGTAAGGGGCTAAGCTTGAGGGGATGGCAGAGCTGCAGTACTAGGGGTTTCTGGCCATGTACCAGGCGTGTTTACTCAAAAGAGAGTTCACCGTAGTGTTGAAAGACAACAGGGCAGATTTATCCATATGGGAGGGAGCCAGCCCAAAACAGGACTTACAGGGTCATGCACAGGGGCTTTATGTAGTTTTTAAGTTTAAAAAAATAGAATCTTTATAGCTGTAATTGCACTTGAGGCAATTTTATTTGATGGTTTTATATTCCTTTACATAACAAAGAAAATATTTCCCTTTGCAACAAAGGGAAATTTTACTAATGAAAACGTGGTAATACTGGCAACTTTCTAAATGACTCTGTAGGCAACAGCTAATGGTTTATTAATGACTCCAGTACATTACTTACTGAACTCTGTTTTCACTAATGTGATTTTTAGATGATGACAGTTAAACAGTCACAGGTGTAATATGTAGTGATATTCGTATAAGAAGCTGCAATTTACATCAAAAGGGATCAATTTCTATTCCCAGATGAAGTAACACCTCTTTTTCTTCTGCACTTCTGAGTACCCTGGTATTTTTGTTGGCAACATTGTGTAAATGGAGAAAAGCTCCACATCTTATTTGCAGATCATTGCAGTAAATTGAATTGTTCAAGAGCAGCTAACCCACAAGTTTCTACAAGTTTCTTCTAGTGTATTTAAGCATACTTTACCATGTACTTTAATTGCACATTCTAAAAATTCAAGGCACAAGCACAGCTTGATACTAAGATAGGAGTAAACACGTTTGTGTTGATCAAAAGGTAAAAAAATTATAATCACTATGCAGAATTTCAGAATCATATGCACATAAAGACGAGGAGACTTTTGTGCAGCTTCTACAGAAATCCTGAAGTGTTCTTGCATAGCAATTGAAGAATAGTAATAGTATTTGGCATAAGCATGCTTTCCTAGCCCTTCAGATTTAAAAAAAAATGGGAAACAGTTATTACATCAATAAAAATATTCAGAGCTTTATGATCTAAGAGAAATTAGCACTTTATACAGACTTTTTTATGATACAGGGAGTTGTTAACATCTACAACATAGATTTAAATACACCTAGAAAATGAAAGAGAAATTACTTCAATGGTGTCAGCCAGTGGCCCAGCTGTCCTGTACAGGCTATCAAAAGCAAGTGACAATTCAGTCAATGTAGGATTAGATAGCATGAACTGCAAATAAGTGGAGAGGTTTGCCTCGTGCTCGACCAGTGCAAAGCAGCTTGCACGGTGGCTTGCACAGTGGCTACGTCTGTGCTGGTGAACTGAGCAGCATTACTGAAATTCATTCACCTGTGCAGTGAAATGTTCCCTGGCACAGCTTTGGCGCAGGCCAGCCAGCGCCGTGCCTGGGTACGGCTCAGGAGCTAGTGCCGACCAGGAACCATTCCTAATAGGCAGGCTTCATGCAGCCAGTCCGTTTTGAACAGTAATAGAATTTAATAGCGCTAATAAAGTTAATGGGACTCTCTAGGCCAGTGGGCATGAGTGCCATAGGCAGCTCTGTGTGTTGTATAGCCAGTAATTCTGATCAAACTCCCACTAAAATCAATGCAAATCTCACCCTGCATTTAACACTTGCACTGGCTTGCACTAGCCAACGTGCTCAGGTGTTTACATGCATTGAACTT